>JAIFZK010000048.1:1325000-1610000 GCA_027481765.1 Tenualosa thibaudeaui | reverse complement strand
TCTTAAAATGGTGAAACGATCCCATTTGTGGCTGGGCCAAAACAAAGGGGGGCTATGGCATAGCTGTGCCACAGGGGAGCGGGGAGCTGAATCAGCCTGCTTTCAGCGCACTTCCCCTCTTATCAGTGACCAAATCAAAACCACAAACTCTTACAACTCACTACTGATAAGCCAAGCAATTTCCTGTCAGCTGAGAAAAGAGGACAAGAGAAGAGAGTGCCACAAACACTAACTCTGGGGAGAGATATATCTATCTATCTCTCTAAGCCAAACTTTAGTTCCAAGACATGGTGTGCTTTCCCACACTGACTGTCAGCCCAGCCTGGCTAAGTAATTATGGAAGAAAGACAGCTGTTAGGAAAAGCCCCATCCCACTGTGGTCATTTCTAGAGCCTGGATGGTAATCCCAGACATCTGGACAGAGGAGGTGGGAGTGTGGTACGCTGGTGAGTGGGTCTGCAGTAGGGGAACCTAAAGGGCAGAGTGGCTGGAGTTATACTGCACCAAAAACACTACTCCTTCTAGCCAGCAAGGAGCAGGGCTGACTTTGGAGGCAGTGAGAGGAGAGTTCAGAAATTAATTTGATACAGTTAGAATGAGAGAGAGAAAGTAGAAAGAGAGAGAGAGAGAGAGAGAAAGAAAGAGAGAAGCATGGGCCAAGCAATCCGTAACTCTCTCTCTCCAGGAAAAGCAGAACTTCATTTGTTAAATATTCAACGCTAGTGTATCTTTAACGCACACACACACACACCCGCCCCTCCCTCCCTCCCTCCCTCCCTCTCTCCACCACCACCCCACACACACTTTCTCATTACAGTCTCTGCTTTCTCTGCCGCTGCAGTCCATACCAGTCTCCACATCCAGATGATTCAGCCATTATCATTGTTTAATTCAAATTGAATGAACTTGCCACACTGTGTTTGTGGGTCTTCCTCATCTCCTGAAGTCCATTTGGACATATTAGTTTGTCCATGACATGAGCCTTAAAAGAATTACCCCTCCAGATGGCCAAGTGGATTTGTTTTTCATTTAATGGAAATGCTTTTGTTAAGCTTTTTACAAATTACACAGACTGATTGCTTCTTTCTCAAGGACAACAATCTCAGCATTTACTGCTAAATATGATGAGACCTCTTCTGCGTATTTAACAAGGAAGAGGCCCGATGTGCAGTGACATTTCAGTTTACGCACCGCTAATGTTCTGTAACAATCTAAACCTGTAACATCATGCTGTAAATTTTTCAGTGGAGACAGTGGATTGTTTGACGTCATAGGCATGCAAGTATACATATTTCATGTCAATATTTTCTACGTATAATGTGGATGAACCATATGGCATCTTGTTAAAGTCTTTACACTTCAGTGTTTGCATCTGTTCACATGTGGCTAGACTCTAATTAATGGTAAATTTAATTTTACTTTTTAAATTGCTGCACTCCGCGATGTGAAATGATCTTTTTTGTCGAGCGCTAATCGAGTGAACTCAACAGGACACTCTAACATCCTTCCATCGTCCACCAATGGCTTGAGGGAAATCACATTACTCTCACTCTCCTCAAAGACTCTCCTCCTTAACAGGATTAACTGGTGTGACCAGCCATTACTGGAGTTCCAGTGATGCCTGCACTCTGCCATGCTCATCTCCCCATCTGCCTCATGCAGTCAAATGCAGCTCTGTATGGAGCTCGGCAGCTTTCATCAGACAAAATGATGGAGCTAGAACACAAAAAGTTCCAAAAAATCTATCTATGCATCTATGCAATCTATGCAATACTTGCTAGGAGAGTAAGCTAGAGAGAGAGAGTGAGGGGGGCAGGGGTCCTGGGTGTAGAGCCTAACTAACTACAGCCTACAAAAAAGAATGAATTCAATGCAGTACTTGCTAAGAGAGTAAGCGAGAGAGAGTGAGGGGGGTAGGGTGGATGGATGTCAAGCCTAACTAACTACAGCCTACAAGAAAGAATTCATTTTGCCGTTGGCAATGCACTAGATAGCATAATATGCACAGGGCCAGTCACTGAGAGCAAGCACGGTGTCTAGATGCATCTATGCAAGAACATGACATTACTTAACACCTTTTTAAATGCAAGAGTCCTCGTGAAATGAGTTTTAACAGGAAGCCAGAGCACTTTGTGGGGAAAAAAGCCACTACTAACAAAAAAGCCATTACTGACAAACAAAGTGCTGCACAAAAACATTTGACACTGGAACAGAACAACACCGGTGACACAAAAACAACACAAACAAGAACATGTCAACTACAGTGACCACAGCATCGGCAATAAGCAATAGCCTACAGACAGGCTGAAGTATCTGCAGAAAATATAATACTCTGACAGAAGGAGAAATGAAGAGAGCAAGAGAGAGAGGGGGATAGAGAGAGAGACAGATACAGAGAGAGAGAGAGACTGTGCAGTAAATATGTTGAAAGAGAAAAGCCTCACTCACTGAGCTATAGAGGAAGCCTTCCCCATTCATCCCAATGTAGAAGCCAGCCTTAACTCCCTGGATGGCCACCACTCTCAGGCCCACTGGGATGAGGTTAAACAAGGCTGAGAAGAGACAGAATAGGGGAAAGACAGAGAGGGAGAGGGAGAGAGAGAGAGAACAAAAAAACTTTGATTGAAAACTGACAAAGATAATTAAAAAAAAACATACTTATCATACATATCCACAAAACACATACAACCAAAGAACAGCCAAAAGAAAGGTAAGGGGAGTTATATGATATCTACATCTGCATCCTTGCTGGAAGACACAGACAGCAACATGTCTATCTGGTGCTGGTGCTGTCATTATCCTTGCGTTCTCTACCCAGGACATTTGGCCTTGCCTCTAAATTCTGACTCCACAAATAACATCTAAGGCTGTAAGGGCTCAACAGATAAGCTCCAGTAACATCTACAGGTCTGGCTCTACAAATACACTCCAGTAACATCTACAGGTCTGGCTCTACAAATACACTCCAGTAACATCTACAGGTCTGGCTCTACAAATACACTCCAGTAACATCTACAGGTCTGGCTCTACAAATACACTCCAGTAACATCTACAGGTCTGGCTCTACAAATACACTCCAGTAACATCTACAGGTCTGGCTCTACAAATACACTCCAGGCCGGTACTGGCAATGGAGTTATGCTAGCAGAGTACAGGAATGAAGGTCTGGAACATGAGGACCCTGGTAGAGAAGCAGAGACTGATTTCTTTGAGATAGGCCAGAGAAACTAGGGTGGTACAGAGATTTAATCGGAAGATGATTTGTGCCGAGTTGAGCTGCGCTGCGTGGCATGGAAGAGAGGAGAGGTGCAAACACCATCTGTGTCCGTCACCCAGATTCTGGTCAATAGGAGCTGACGTGCGTGTTGATAGGGAGTAGATTGGCTTTGGGGCAGTGAGATGCTGGAGATATCCACCGATGCCTCCTCCTCGCTCTGATGCTGCCAGATGCTCACTAGCGATGGTCAGCATGGAGAGAGATCATTTCATTTACATATGTCAGGAATGAGTCTGTGCACTCCTGCCCTGAGGAGACAAACTCAATATGGTTGCTTCATGGAGACGTGATATCAAAGTCAAGGTCTGAGTCTGCATGTTTGTTAGAAAGTTGTGTGATAACACAAGGTAACAGTTCCAGTAATCTAATAGTCACAGTTAATGGAAGAACATGGATGTGACTTTACAATTAATCATTGCACTCACGTCTAAGGCTAGCCTACTAAATGAAACAGTTTGTCTCTAGTTGTTTTTCACCAAGTTTGTCATTATAATTAAAAACTTTCTCTAGCAGATAGTCAACAACAATAGAGAGTTCATGGTGTCAAATCTGATATGGTGGAACAGCAAATTGTAATTGTTGTAAGTAAATAAATAAATAAACATAATAATCCAATTATCTGTCATTAGGAAAAACACATTGATGGCCTTAGACCTTTAGAAAAACAGAATTATTTGGAAGTATTTAGATAATATGGTGCACATTTTTGCTCTTGTATTAGACATGACTCTCTGTTGCTGCCTTTCCATCAAAGTAACAGCTTTATGAGGGGGGATTTGGTGAATCAGTCTAATTCACTGCAGAATTACAGCTCAGGGGGCAGCAAGGGCAGACACCTACCACCACCACCACCAGAAAAAATACCAAATTGCAAGGCCAAACCAATCAAAGCTCTTACAGGCACTCTTGAGTGAAAACATTGTAAATCAATGTAGGTGGTGGGTAATATTCACATGAACAGGCCAGAGCCCCCAATCCTCCTGAGGAGCGGCTATGCCAGTCTAATACGGGATTGCCAGATTAAGTGCTGTGCCGAGAGATGAGTGTCTGGAATTGGATATGTGGGAGGGAGAAACTAGAGAGACAGCTCAAAGGTACAGAGACGGCAGCTCCTGTGTAGTCCCTGATCCCTAAAAAAGGAGGTTCGGCAGAATGGCAGAGGCCCTGCTACTCTGACGAGTATTAACTCAAAATGAGATTAGAATTATTACATGTTTTTTTTCACCATGTCCACTTAAGACACTTAAGACATTTCATTTCATTTAATTTTTCTTTGCAGAGAGATTTTTGTTGCTATTTCTGATAATGAAAATGCAGTGTCTGCACATGTTTGGTCATGTATATGGTGTGACCGAATCAGGCTTGTTTGGTCAGGCAACAATAAAGGAGACCAGGTGTGGACCAAATTTACATCATGAACAGATTTATTAAAAGTAAATAATAAAGGTAAATAGAAGTAGTCAGTATAAATGCAACAGTGAGAAATGAATAATGTGGTGTGAATCAGTCAATGGAATGAAGCAACACAAATACCCAAACCGACACGTGTTGTAAGTGGAGAGAGGAAACATCAAATGCTGGCCAGATAGCCTTTTATAGCAGTGGGTCACAATCAGGCAGTTACCAGCACCTGCCCTGTAGCTCCACTTTGCAAGACGGAGAGACAAACACAGACAAACAGGCAGGCTGTATCGGTCTGGCCTGTAACAACAGCTCAAGATCATCCATGTTTTGATTGTCTCCCTTGAGTGATGCACAAAGGGAGATTTCCTGTGCATGTTTCCAGGCCTCTCCAGTGCTGCTGTTGACCTGTCTGCTGTGGAGGAGGCTTTCTCACTGAACTGCTGACGCTCAAACTGCTGCGGGCTCCAAGAGGGAAGTGCTGGTCTCAACACAGGCCATTGTGAGGTTCACAAGGTCATCAGGAGGGGTAATCTATAACGCTGATAATCCATCTCCTGGATCAATGACCCTGAATAGTGCACAAATGCCCCTCTCACTCTTTTTCGTCTGCTTCTCTCTCTCTCTCTCACACACACACACACACACACACACGCACACGCACACACACACGCACACGCACACGCACACGCACACGCACACAAAGACACACATTTTTCTGTCTCGGAACAGTGTTCTTCTTTGGTGGGGAGAATTATTCATCGGGAACAAATGCAGGGAGAGATATTTTTAGTGTTTTATTTACTGAATTATTCACAGTGCTTTGCTGCTCAGCTCTATCCATACAGTCCTGGTGACAGGTGACGGGAGGGATTGGGGAGTGGGGTGGGCTTAGTCGAGGAAACTAAAGACTGCCTCAGGCTGAATCTATCCCTGCAGCTATCCAGGGATCCTCCCACTAGTCTACAGCCTTCCAGCTGCCCACCAAAAAAGAGATGTTTCAGATTGTTCTCCTAAAAGATCCATTACAGGACCTAGGACGATTCCAGAATTTCAGATGCTAGAAGCCCCCTAGGGAGGTTAAACAGCCATCGTTTCATCTAAATCTCAAGTAGTAGGTTTTTTTTTGTTTTTTTTTGTGGGTCTCCTGCCAAAGAGTCTAGCTTACCGGAAAGCCATTACATCATCTAGATGAGCTAGGCCGTTTGAGGTTCATAAAGCAGAGGGCTGCCACCAGGCTGAACTGAGCCATCTGCTTAATGATTGGCTCCCGTACGAGCTCCCTTAATGGCAGTGCTCACCCCACATGCTTAACACCAAAAGAACCTCTCCTTATTTTCTCATGCAGGGTCTTGACATTACCCACTAGAAATGTTCTCCAGCTGTTGCATCCCAGTAGGAGTAATCATCAAGCTGGGGGAGCTATTGGCATTGACCATTATTTGAACTGTCCTTCCTACTTTGCAGTGCAAAGTGGTATTTACCTCTACTGTATCCTTTTGTGCTCTGACATCAATTAATTTGTTTGCTGGCTCTAGTCTGCTTGCGTGGCTTCTAGCTTGTTTACATTCCCAAACAAATCCTGTGTGCAGCATCAGACAGCTCTGAGTTATCCCTGGTCATGGACTGGTTTGCCATCCTAGTGGAACACACAAGTCAAGTCAAGTCAAGTCAAGAAGTCAAGTCAAGTCAAGTCACAGTTCCTGGTATAGGCAACCTAGGCTAACTGCCACACTTAAGGGGGGCATCACAATGCATGTACTTGTATCTTTAGAAAAGGGAGGGGGGCAGGGGGTTCAAATCAAGCCCAGGGCAACAAACAAGCTAAAGATGACCCTAGGAACACCAAATGAAAGGGTGTATCTCCTAAATGACTAGTGAGAACAGCAGCCTAAGTGTGTTCTCTCTGTTCTCTGTGTTCTCTCTCTGACTACGTACCATGACTGTCAAAACATAGGCCTACGGTTTTTGACTAGTTGCTTTGAAATCAAATATGTTAGATTATGGAATAAGCCATTAGGCTGTGCATGTAACATCAAGGCATAAAAGATTTTGTGCACCGACAATCTGTTTCACCAGCCGAGGCTGGCGGCAAAAGATGAGATTTTCCCACACTGCATTAGGACTGCAGTCACATGGCTACAACCAGCAACACACTCTCAAATAATGTGTTAGGAGACTGGCTCAATTTCCCACTGAATTGGATTCGCTCTCGCTCTCTCTCTTCCTCACTCACTCTTCCAGCTTTTCTCTGCCTCAATCTCTCTTTTTCTCCCCTACCTCACTGTCTCTCTCTCTCCCTCATGCTCTCTCTCACTCCCTCACTTCATCTTCTCTCCTCCTCACTCTCTTTTTTTCCTTCTCTCCCTCACTCTCTCCTCTCTCTCTCCCTCACTTACTCTTCCAGCTTCTCTCTTCCTCACTCTCTTTTTCTCCCTCTTCCTCTCCTCTATCTCACTGTCTCTCTCTCTCTCCCTCCCTCACTTCTCCATCTTTCTTCCTCACTCTCTTTTCTTCCTTCTCTCCCTCACTCTCTCCTCTCTCTCTCCCTCACTTACTCTTCCAGCTTCTCTCTTCCTCACTCTCTTTCTCCCTCTTCCTCTCCTCTATCTCACTGTCTCTCTCTCCCTCACTCACTCGCTCTTCATCTTCTCTCTACCTCACTCTCTTTCTCTCTCTCACTCTTTCTGTCCTGCTCTGTCTTTCCCGCCACCCTCCTTTTCAGAGTGTGTTCTCATTGTTGAGGCCGTTCTCAGGCTGATGACAGGAGCTGTATTGTACCGGAGCAGACTCCCTCCAGAGACACTTTTTTTCCCTTTTGGCAGAAAATGGTTTCTGATGAAAAGATTGTCCCTCCATTAACAAGCTATTCATTGTGAAGCAGCTGCACTGTCAGTTCTCTTTCTCTCTCTCTCTCTCTCTGTCTGTCTGTCCCTCTGTGTCTTTCTGTCTGGACTCTAAGCCTTGTCCTGATATGATGATGAGCATGTTGTTGTCTTTGGTTCTCTGTCCAGTGGAATGCCTCTAACTGAAAGATAGTTCTGCTCTGCCAGAGCACAGGGATGTATAAGTGATGTATAATGAGACATATAACAATGCTCATGAAATCCATTTGCATTCAAAAGTGTATGCATCAAATGGTCCTCTCGGATTCCTCTTGACACTCACAAATGTGGTGTCGCGGCCTGTTGAAAATGTGAGGTAGGATTTGGGGAGGGGGACGGGGAGGGCTGTGGCTCTGGCTCGTCTCCATCGGAGAGAAGATGAAACAGAAATAGAGGGTCTCTCTCAGATTATTCTCTCTCTCTCTGGATCTGACTACTGTCAGATTTTGTTCTGTGGATTTGCAATGGCTTCTGTGCTGCCATGCTCCCAGCACTGGGTGAAGTGTGACAGCACACAGCCTACAAACAGGTCTTGACAAATTTCACATTTTAGTGTGTAGCACACTGTAACACCTCACTGACTTAGTCTTGAATGATGACCCCAAAAATATCTCTACTTTCTTTTTCGTTTTTTAGTACTATAATAACTTCACCTTGCACAGAACTCTTCATATTTATATGACTCTCACAAGTGGCTGTATGTCTGTGTGTGTGTGTTGTGTGTGTGTGTTTGTGCTACAGTGGGATCTGCTGCAAAACACTCACTGTAGTCGCTGTTCTCGTCCTTGCTGCCATCAATGGTGCCATCGGGCTGCATTTGCAGGTAGAAGCCCTGCTGACTGAACAGTCGTGTCACAATGCCTTTCAGCTGTGGCTCTGGAACACAAGACACACCCCCGACAGCCCCCCCAAGACCATTAGGCTCCGCCCAACACATTACATCACCTCCCTCACAATCTATCCTAAGGGCAAAATGTGTGTGTGTGTGTGTGTCCTAACTGTGAAAAGATATCTAATGGATTTAGATGATAATTTTATACACTGTGTTGGTTACGCACTGCACTAAATTTGCATTAGTTATGTTCACTGAGCACTGAGACCCATGAGAAATATACTTAAATATATTTTCTTTTAATAAATTTGTTTGACTAATTTGGGATTTTATTGATTCATCCCATTAGTAATCTGGTTTGTCATTTATTTTATTGTTTGGTTTGAACATTACATTACATTACTAGGGGTGACACAACCCTAGGATTGTTGTTGCCTTGAAATGAGGGGTTGTGTGTGTGTGTGTGTGCTCTTGTGTGTGTGTGTGTGTGTGTGTGTGTGCATGTGTTTTTGTGTGTGTGTGTGTGTGTGTTTTTGTGTGTGTGCATTGTGCTCTGACAAAGCCCACAACTGTTCTAACAAAAGCTATCATCTGGACGTCCCAGCACTGAGACTGAGACAGAACCTACAGCTCAAAGGTGCTCGAGATGTAGAGGGTTCAACATTAATCACTGGCCACGGTCATCCCCAGAGTGCCCTGATGTCTCTGACAGGCCAAAGGGGCCATCAATCACCCCAACAAGACCGCCCATATCCATCAGGGGGAGGCTTTACTAAATCACATGTGAGCGCCACGACTCTATAAATTACCTGAGTTACATGGGCCTGGCAGTAAAGAGAAGTACTTAGCTGGGCTCGAGCGAGTGGGGGGGGGGGGGTCTTTGATGAGTGGAAGTGATATGTTGAGACTGCGCATGTATGCAAGCAAGTGCATGCATATGTGTGTGTGCATGCGTATGTGTGTGTGTGTGTGTGTGTGTGTGTGTGTGTGTGTCAGAGAAACAGAGAGAGGGGACGGCTGAGAGAGAAAAATAGCTGGAAGAAGGGGAGGAGGTTGAAAGAAGGGCTCTTATGAATGCTGTGTGTTGGGAGGGCTTTTTGGTTAGTTATGAGTATGGATTCATATGTGCACTCAACATGTTTTAGTCCATAACAATACCCTTGAACATCTGGACTACATGTGGACTGGATTTCATGTGTGTGCACAGTACATGAGTGTGTTTTCCCTTCACAGATCACACACACACACACACACACACACACAGAATGACTCTGTGAACCCCATTGCAGAGACAGGTAAACAGTCACAGTAGGACATGTTGGACAGATGGCAGCATAATGATCATGGGATGTGGAAATGATCACCTCCACTCTACTGTAGTCATCACAACTAGACAAGATACACACCAATGACACAGCAGCACACAGCAAACACAGGGGCCTCTCACAGCGCCACTACTCCACATGACCACACACTACACAGAGAGAAAAAGAGAGAGAGAGAGAGAGAGACAGACCACAGCACAGACCAAAGGGGGGAGGGGACAACCCATAACCTAACACAAGAAAACAGGCACAAGGATGGGTGGGGGGAACATAAGTGAAAATATAATGGAAGAGGAGAGGGATGCAACAGAACACCTTGGGAAAAGGTAAGGTTGAAGGTGGGGGTGAGGAAAGTGGCGAATTAAAGGTCTGATTAGACACATAAGATAAGGAACTTAAAGAAAGAGTTAAAGGAACCACAACAAAGTAAAAGAGAGGAATAAATCGAAAGCACGCTACAGAGGAGGCAGACATCAGATGACTGCCCTTGGACAGGAGCTCGCTCCCCCCTCGCGAAGGGAAGGGATCGACATGAAGGCGGGATGAGGTGGCGACTGGGAAACACAGTACATGGGATGGAGGCTGAGCTACTGACCTAGCCTGACGCCCTTACGTGACACCTGTGGAGGATTCGAGGGCGCATCTTACGGGGAGAAGGAAAAACAACATTTTTACAGACAGATTCTCCAGCAAACGGGCGTTTTATTGTAAAGAAAAAAAGATTTGACAGTATTGGGAGGAAGGAAAGGTTGGTGAAAGGGGTAGGAAAGGAGAGGGGAGGAGAGGAAAGGGAAATGAACTGAAAGGGGACATGAAAGAAGCGGAGAGGAAAGGAGAGGAGAGGAGGGCACGCTGCGCCTTCTCTGAGCAAAAAAAGAACACCTCTCACGGCTTGCCCTACATCATGTGGCTTTGAGGAGGCAGAGCAGAGCAGTGTTCACACGCATCGTTCCGCTTTTTCAGTGTACCGAAAAGGAACGGTGGCGTGGATTAGTGGGGTGTGAAACGGTATCAGTCAATAGAACCGATCACAATCCCTCCCTATACACTGCAGTAAACCTCTCCCCGTGATAAACATTTAGCATTAAACATGGCCTTGGTGCACTGCGGTGCCACTCATCCATAAGCATTCAAAAGACCATTAATTAACTATTTGAGCAATTAACAAAATTACATTATTTTGAACTTTGAGTAAAAGTTACAATAATTTGCAACATAGTGTTCAGAGGGGGTGTTGCATCGTCCCTGTTCAAGACACCAGGAAATGGCGCTATATGTGGTATTAAAATAGGCTACTAAAACACATATATGTAATTATTACACTTTAGAACATACAAACGATATTACATTCATATTGACATGGCATACTGTGAATGTCGATAGACAACATGTGAGCCATGGAACAGGTGGACTGTTTTTCATTATCTTACGCCGCGGAGTAATTTTTCTCCAGCGGTTCAGATAGAGCTTCCGACTGCAGTAGTGTCTCCGCTTAATCCGGGGGCGGGGGCGGGGGACTTGTGCAAAAAACGGTATTACTGACCTGGTCGCCGCCGAACAGGTCTTTTCTTGCCGCTGCAGAAGCGTACTTTACTGAAGACCCTGTCGCAAAGAGAGCGCGGGTCTTTGCTTGGGCTGGGGCGGCGTTTGGAAGTGGAGACTCGGTCGCTGTTTGACTCCCTTGCCTGACGCTTCTGGCGGATCAGGGAGCTGGCGATCGCGGCCATCTCCCGCGCGGGCGAACCGAGTCGTTAGGCAGAGGTCGAGTGGCGCAGACGCTTAGCGCAAGAGGGGGCAAACACAAAATCGTCCGCTGCGCTTAAAACATTAGCCGAATGTCATCCCGATTCTTTCTGAAAATCTATGATGTCCTGTCAGTCATCATGGTTCGAATGTCATTTTGCTTCAAATGAAATCCGGTTTCGACTTGGCAATACAAAGATCAATTTGTCATCTTCTGATTTGCCATCGACCATTAGTTTAGTGATAGTAAATACTGACTAGACTAGTTATAAATATGAAATTACTTGTAAACGATTCAAGTTGAGAGCATGCGTACCCTGCCGCGTGATCTTAATGAGTCCCAGGTATTCCAGGTGATTCTGGCGCGTCTGGCGGGCAGGACTATCCCGAGATTACATCCACATGACGAACGTCATGAATGTAGAAAATGCACATCTCTGGATCATTCTCGATTCATGGACTCCAAGGAACGGTCTGCGCTTTCAACAGTTCGTCGCTCCGTTTCGCATCTGCAAAGCTCCACAACTTTCTGATTTATTTAGTCCACTGCACGACATAAGAACGAGAGGTACTCAGCCCACTCCGCTGCCCTGCGCTCTCCAGCTCTAAAGACATCGGTGTACCGGCGCTACACTCGTAAACGGAAACAATGGCATTCGGAAGTACCGTGACATGATCCCATTAACATGACCAGCATTCGAATCGTTTGCAGCTGTTGAAAATGTTTGATAACGCACACATCATCTTTACACAGTCTATGGTCTCTTGTACAAGCGTTGGATGTGTTGCTTCTCGGCATCGGACAAGCTGTGAATGAGGTGCGGGGCGCAATCTCTCTCTACGCAATCATACGTGATTGAGGTTTGGATGAGGAATTCGAGAGAGAGCGAGTGTGAGAGAGAGAGAAAAAGAATGGTGTGTGTGCGTGTGTGTGTGTGTGTTTGGGGGGGGAGGGGGGGGTTCCTGATCCTGCATGCTAGACGTGTGTGCGCGTGTGTGTGTTTGTGTGTGATCAGTCCTCAGGCAAAATACACTTTTGGAGCCGACCGGCCGTTACCTCTCCGCTTGTCAATTCAATTCCGTCCTATAATTAGATGTAGTTTGCGCGTATTTGACCACATGTGGTTGGATGCTATATCATTCTTCATTGGACGTCTCGGTTTTTTAAGGGCAAGCATTCGGTTCGAGCAAAATCCGCATCTTGCGGTTTCTCTGTCCAACATGTCCAACTGTCCAACATACACCAGCGTCAGACCAAGAAAACAGACAGTCTATTACACACACACTGCATTTGCATCAGTCCCTAAACAGACTGTGTGCCCCCCAAACAAACAACTTGTTATCAACTTAATCGGTTGGCCAACTGTTCACATCAAAGCTTCGCATGTCAAAGAAACACAGGTGCGACAAAATGCACAGAACAACTCTGCAGACACAGCGTGGGAGGTGCACGTGGCTGCGACATGAAATCCCTCTCGCCTGCGTGCTATGAAGCTGCATTAAAAATTCACCAGGCTGTGGGAGCCAGAGCCCCTTACGCTCCTCCAAATTTTATAGACGGCTAAGATTCAGCTTGCAGTACATTCCACCACATCGCACTGATGTCTCCCGTTTTACTTATCCAAGTAGGACTATGATGTAATAAAATCATACTGTTTCGTCCCATAACGTCTCTGTATTTTATCGAGATCATATGAAATCAGTGCAAATTTCTTGTTAAGTATGTAATCATGAGTAAAGGTAGACAAACACGCAGGTCTACATGACGGTCTTCCAGTGTTCTTGCACCAAAATAAACAAGTGAAATAATGTAGCCTATTTATCGATGTGTCCAACGCAACTCGTTTGTATTCAAAAAGGCACAATGGTTCAAAGTATATCCCAATCAACTTGTTTCTACAATAACTGTGTCTTGAACACATCTTGAATTTCTGTGAATATCTGTGATTTGAATGTAGGCCTAACAGAGGCTTGCCGTTATAATATATCTTTACTCTGGGCTGAGAAAATGTGAGGACGAAAACGAAATGAAACCAGTGCCCGTATTTCTACCTCCTAGCATTCACTCTATACCTCAGAAGCCCCTCACAGCTCAGCCCGCCAACTTCAAAATCTGAAATCTGAGATGGGATTTGTTGAAAACTGCTGCCATCTAGCGTGTGACCGTAGTAACAACACAGGATAAGGCAGACAATTGTTTAGAATGAATGACTTCCTCATTTTGAAGTTAGATAAATTCACAATAAAATTATGAATGCAAATAAAAACGATGGCTGAGACTGTAATTTATATAATTTAATAATAATAATAAAAAAAATTAATAGCTCAGTTTCAAAAATCTATGCTAAAATGAGGGCTCCTAGAAAACTAAATATACATTTAAAAAATACAGAAATGCATGAATGAATTAATTAATATGAATGAATGAATGTGCTTTTATTTTCGACTCAAACTCTTCAAACTCTTCAAAGCAACTAACTTGGAATAGAGCTCAACTGTGTCCCAGTAGTAGCTTTGACCTCCGATAAACTCAGATCCCATCCTACACCGGCAGACTAGAAACCCTTTTAGAAAGTTCATCTGACACGGTCTGGCGATGAGCCTCTAATACTTTACCACACCTGAAGTAACACTTGCAAAGGCAGCCCTGCACTAAATTAAGTCACTATTAATAAAGCAAGGGACAAAGAGGGCAGAGTTGCAACTAGAATAACAGTTAGGTCACAGAAAGTGAGGTAGAACACATGGTTTGATTTGTATAGTCTATAAGTATAAGCGTGTACATGTTTATGAGTTTAGACTCAAGAAGGAGACTTGTAGGCCTATAGGCCTGCGGCGGTGAATTTATGTTCACTAATCTGTGAGTTGCATTTCACCAACTGTTTGGGCATGATTAAGTTCAGTTTTACGTAGAGTAGTTGATAGTTGAAAAATGTAAGTCGCTTTGGATAAAAGCGTCTGCTAAATGTAAAATGTAAATGTAGAATGTTACCATGTCTTTTCGTGTGTGTGTGTGATATATAACTGCTCCAATCTACTTCGCATAAAGTTAACTCCTATGAACACTTGCAACGTGTAATTGGAATAAAATGCGCAATTTTAAGTGGACGTGTTTTATTTGTTGTTTTGTTTTTACGCGAGTTGCGTTCCAGTCTACCTATGGAACTGAACGTCGTGCTAGTTTCACAAGTTTCTGCACTACTTTTCCCAAAGCTATTTGAATTCAAATAAAATGTAAGTATAAGAACTAAATGTAGTCTTTAAAACATTGAACCATTACTTGGTTCGTGATGATTCGTTCATATTTTTAATCTTAGTTAATCTATAAGAACACATCTTTTTACATTGCGCAATGAAGTTGCTGTCCAAGGTGCTGAATCACGTGAAGAAGTTGCTTGTCCTGGAGGACACACACACCTTGATGCTTCTCTGCCTTCACAGAATACGACTCGTGTTGCTTGACGGTTTATTCAAATGACTCTGCTGTGGAAATGTTGAGGGAGAACTGATTGTCTCTGAAGTTTTCTCTATACTGTTTTGATGCTATTGCTAAATTCACGATTCCCGATCTAAGGGAAAAGAAATGTCCTTGACACAGGGTAGATGTCTTGGCTCACTGTCACCGTTCTTATGTGTGGCCCACGACGCTCAATCCAACCACTAAAGCGTTCCTAGACGCGACAGTCTTTGATGTGTGCTACTCTTTGATGTGACGCCCCAGAAGTGGTGCGAACCCTGACAAACAAGTAAGCCAAAATGAGGAGTACGACTCCCGCGCTGCCGTCACTGCGTAGCGATTCGGCGGAGAGCACATCGGACAGAGCAAGTGCACAGTGCCGCAGACTCGGAAGATGGGCTCTTAGGAGTCAGCGGCCAATGAGATCGTCTTTCATCGCTCAAGAGAAAGCATGCAAGGATATAATGTCTCACCGGTGATTGTGGTCGGCTCCGATCGTTGTCCACAGAGACACTGCAGCATATGCGCGCCTTTCTTCAGGAATAGCCTCAAAATCCTCATTGATTTGAGTTTTGTGTGAGCTCAATCCACGGACACAGTATCACAACAGAGGGTACAGTAGCGTAACCACCTCCAGTTGATTGCCGCGCTATTCTGAGCTCTGTTTCGGCTCCTTATATTAAAAACCACGAAAGGGCAAAGACCACAGGACGATGTGTGCCTGAACGAGGCATCTTATTAGGTGCATGCTCATTTCTCAAACGACGGTCACTCGCCCTCATGCAGGATGAGACTAGCAATCAATCTGCGCAAGGACATTAGGTTTTCCTAAATCTATTGCCCATGTCTCCTTTACCAGCAGATCAACAATGAGAGCCCCGGTACAAGCGTGCATGCGAAAGTTAAACTGCAGAGGTAAGTGACAGGACGACCACGGATGAGGTAATGCGGGCGATTCATCACAGCGACTCTGTGCGACCGGCGCGAAGCGTAAGGCACAGATGTTGGGATTAAAAAGCCAATTGTTTCGTGTCCATAGGGAACAGGAGGAAAACGTATAGCCTACGTCAGATGCAGCCTACATTTAAAGACAAAGACGTTTAGTCGTTGGTCAAGAGGATGACGGACGCAAAATCTCCAGAGCGGCAAGCAGCCCATGCTGTGTAAATTCAAGCTCTAAAGAATCAAGAGTTGAAGCCGTACGTGAGAGTTTCATATCTTACAGGAATACACGAGAAAATAATCTAGAACTACGTGTAGACAGCCCCGAGTCAACGCCAATCAAAAGCGTTTAGACTGTTAAAGTGACCTGCAGCCACAGCCAGTCAAATACAAGACCGATGTGCACCTACAAGTCAATATAACCATTATTAGCCTATAGGGAACGAACAAGAGTTGAGAGTTGAGTTGCTACATTGTACTGGTTCATCATAGGCCTATGTGAAGTTTAAAATGATCAATATTCTCCTACCAAATGCTGAAATCAATATTATATTTTATAGCAATCCCAGAATAAATCTAACCCTTCATCATATTTCAAACAATCAAAACAAGCAAACTTGTTTAATTCTTCCTACAATATTTAGTGATCAGTAGATCACTATCCTAAAGAAGATCCCTTTGCTTTTTCCACACTAAAAATGTACCTCCCAAAAACATTAAAAAATCAAACTTTGTACACCTAATGGAAATGACTTGAAACAATATGCCTTACCATGTTAAGGTAAGGCCTAATGGCCTACTATGTATTTCCCACATGTAGAATGTCCGACAAGCAAACAAAAATAAACTGACCTTATTGACCTGAGGTAGTTTACTTCCTCACCACTCCTGCCTTTGTCTTTTGCCTTTTCAAAAATAAACTTTGCTCAGGGAAAAGGGTAGTCAATGAATTGGAGTTTTCTCCCTAGTGTCAATTCATTATTTAGGGCATGTTAAGAGATAGCATTCTTTTCTACATATATTAAAAAAACAGTACAGTAAAAAACAGTAGAAAAGACAAAATTTTGATAATATGCATTTTCAGATGGTCTTTGGTCCAGATGGTTGATTTGGACCATAAATGCACCAGCATAAGTAGTTATATTTGACTTAGATGCTACCAATTAGTCAGAGTCTCAGTTGAAGGGTAGATAAAACAACTCGTTTATCGAAGTGAGGGAGTATATTCTGACACCACACTGAGCAATCACTTCTCAGCAAAGCTGTTATCACACAAGCCTGAAGTCAGCAGTCACACCAGATGGCGTAGTGGCGTAGTGTTAAGGCACTTAAGTAAGTGTGACAGCCAGTGTTTATCCCCTCATCATGCTGCTATTAGTATCCATGAAAACACTCTTTCTCTCAGGTAAGAACAAGTAAAAAGTAGTGTTTAAGCAACCTAGCGTCCTAAACTGTACCCGCCAACACAACACCCCCCTCTGGTGGTGGTGCAAGAGAGCACAGATTAGAGCTGTAAGTAGTGTAAGCCCCCCCACCCCCCCACCCCCCTCCACACACACTAGAAATTTCTCCTCCAAATGGCAAAAATTGCCAAACATGACAAACAGCTGTACTATTACACAACCACAGCAGACCTCATGGTGGGTTTGAGATGTAACTGGTGGAAGACTGTCATATTACCTGGCTGCCATAATCAGCAAGGTTGGTTGCTAAGATCAGCAAGAATAAGAATGGTTCTGAAACATGATATGCACTGGAGGTGAAGTTATGTGTTGCTCTTTCCTTTGCCCAGAAGATGAGGTGCAAAGCATCTGTCCTTCTGCCATTATACGCAGGTGTAATTCAGTATCCTTTGCCAAGGGAATTCCAAAACCAGGCAGAATATAGCCAGTCAAACACATGCCTACAGTAATTTACAGTAATCCACAGCCAATCAATCAACTCCAAAATACTCTGAACCATATTCTATCGAAAGGCTCTGACAGAAAGCTTGCATATTACACTAAATAAGTATTTGCACAGATGTGAGTTTGGGGATGTTTTTTTTTCTTGTTAGCACAGATGAATGAACACACAAACAATTTATTGACAGTGCATCATATGATGTCCAAGGTTAATCTGTCCACAAATGGTCATCACAACCAAGACATTTTGTTTTGGTAGTATGCATGATGTCAGACACAGATGAGGTCATCTATGTCACATGGGCATATGGTCTGTGGTAAAGAGCTCCATAAGTGGGGCATATAATCATAACTAGACAGGGGGCATACAGTACATGGTCATAACTAGAGAATGGGGCATAGATGGTTATAAATAGAGAGTGAGGCAGTGCAACATCCTGCAGCATTCTGAAGAATGGGGCATACGTGGTCATATTAGCAAGTTAAGGCATACATGGTTATAATTAGAGAATGGGGTATATGTGGTCATAACTACAGAATGGGGCATGTGTGGCCATAACTAGAGAGTGGGGCACGCGTGGTCATAACTACAGAATGGGGCATATGTGGTCATAACTACAGAATGGGGCATACGTGGTCATAACTACAGAGTGGGGCATACAAGGTCATTACTACAGAATGGGGCATACAAGGTCATTACTACAGAATGGGGCATGTGTGGTCATAACTAGAGTGAGACATACATGGTCATAACTACAGAACTGGGCATATGTGGTCATAACTAGAGAGCAGGGCATACATGGTCAGACTGACACTCTCTGCTTGACATCGTTTGACATCAACACCGCCATCATCCACAAACTGAAACGACTGTGTCTGTGGAGGCAGAGAAAGAGCTGTCATGATTGGCTAATAAATACATTTTACAGCAAAAACACATGGTAGAGAATAAGAACCTCTTACCTGTAGTCAAGTAGAAAAAGGATGCCCACCAACAAAGGCTAAATCAGTCAGCTGTGATTACCAAGACAGTGTGGGGACAAAGGCTAAATCAGTCTGTTGTGATTACCAAGACAGTGTGGGGACAAAGGCTAAATCAGTCTGTTGTGATTACCAAGACAGTGTGGGGACAAATTGAGAGGCCTCTTCCATTCCAATTTCAAAATCCAGTTCAGCTGTCAGCATGTCCTTCAAAAAAGGCTACGACTCAATTGTTCTGCATTCCCCTTACTTGTTCTGCATTCCCCGTACTTGTTCTTGACAAATCTAGAAAGTAGCTGATCATGTCTTTGAAAAAAAGACTCCTGCTGATTTGGCAGCTGTTCTCAGAGGCAGTAGAAATATTACAGTAACGCTAATGACTATTTGCGCTTGCAGCCATAACCACACAGTTAGTTACCCAGGAAATTTGATCAAATGTGAGCATTTTAGAGAGAGAATGCCATGAAAGGCTCAAAGACCCTTTACAGGATCTGAGCAAATAATCAAAACTCTTCACCAGTGACCAACACAGTTAGTACGACTATAACATCCACAATCAATAAAGGACAAGAATGTAGTAAACTCTAGAAATGATGGTTACATGTTGAGCATTAAAGGAGCCACGTGTAGAAATTTTGAGTTTGGGGAATCAGCTGCATTGCCATAATGGCAAACGTGTTGCAACTATAATGGCAACTATTCTATAATTTCTATTTATTCTATTTATTCTTTATTCTATAATTCCTACGATATAACATTCTTCCTTGTGTGTTTGCTGCACTAAATACAAGGCAAGTCAACACAACACTGTGTTTAGGATGACTCAAAACAAATGGTTTCCATGAGAACTACATACTCAAACATTCTCAGCTCTCACAAATATTTACTTTGTGATAATTCCAGTTCCACAGCAGGGGGGGCTCTTTTTGGCCAGTGTCACAAAGTGTGCTCATAAATGATTGGCTATGACAAGCTAATTGTAACATTACTGAAAGAGTAGATATAATGCAGACTGAGAACAAGTGAACGCAAGTGCACTTTATGATCAACTGTTACATGTAATATCTAATGGTATTAGATGGATTAGATGGATTGTAGATGGCTGTGAGTCAAAGTGTTCTCATGAATGACAGAACTGATGACATCTCATGGTAATTGTTAGACAAGATAAGTACAGAAGCCTGATGCAGGAGACCATGCACTCACACAGCCACGCAGGCAAGGGATTACATTGCTTGAGTCATCATGTGCCGAAGTGTTGAAGAAGTTGTGATTTGTAATCTGTCCACAATAATTTTGCTAGGTCTAGTACACATTATTTGGAAAGAACAGCTCTCCTGCAAAGCATTCTGTTTTTTGTTTTTTTTTTGCTGGTTCTCAATGAATTACATGGTCTGACAACAAATCGCAGTAGAAACAGAGCTGTAAAATTAAGCAATAAATATAAATCCTGTCTCAGCTACAGCAACTTTACACATACTGTGCATAATGTCAAACCTTCTTGAAGCCTTGTGCATTTTCATAAAAAAAACATTTCTAAACTGTTATGTTGACAACATGACTAATTATTTTGACAGCCTTGCTCATAAACCTTTCATTGTGATGGAGGTGGCTTTCATCTCCATAAATATTTTTTAGGCATTTTGAGCAAGTTGTGTGCTTTTGCAGGCCAGGGCCTCCATTCTGTTTTGCGGTTTGCACATAGTATTTTGAGAAACACATGTACTGTTGTGCAAACTTTAATAATGATTTGAGACATACAAAGTGACAGAGAAAAACTGTAACTTAAGCTGTGTGGTGTTTACTAAGGGACCGGGAAGGATGATGGTTTTTAACAAAACCAGAGTAAACTGACAACAACATTTAAATAACCATTAAAATGTTCAATTTCTAAGTAAACTGTGATAGAATAATAGGCTGAGTATACATTCATTAATGTATATCGTGGCCTGTATGTAATACACATATAGCATTCAAGGTTACAAGTATGAAATGGAGAAACTTTTCCCCATGTTTGAGTGATTTACAAATAGGGCACCATATTCCAAGTGGACCTAACAATGTTTGAAGCCCAAACTAGTGCAAGCCCTGCAGCGGCATCATGACAGGGTGTAAAACATGGAAAGACCAAGAGGCAGGTGGAGGTAGCAGCAGGATGGGGTGGGAGGGGTTATGCCAGTGCAGGGCGGGAGACAGATAGAGTGGAAGAGGTTGGGAAAGATAGACTGTTGGCACAGACAGAAATTGAAGGATGCGGCAAGTTTAATGTGGATGCATCTGGAGGGAGAGATGGATAGAGAGATACATAGAGAGATAGATAGAGAGATAAATAGTCAGAACACATCAGAAGACAGTTTGGACGGAAGGTGAAGTATGGAGATGGCAGTCAGCTGCACAGATGCACGTGGAAAAAGAGATGAGGCAATGCAGTTCTCTCTCTCTCTCTCTCCCTCTCTCCATCTTTCTTCCAGAGCTGCAGTCCCACAGCTCACTCATCTGCTGGTACAGAGATATTTCCTCATCACTCACAGACTGAAGGCTGAGAGAGCATTGTGAGGGCACTGAACCATAGATAGATAGATAGATTGATTGATTGACTGATTGATTGATTAGCACACAGGCACACAGATAGGTGGACAGATAGATGAACCATAGCTCTGAACCATAGATAGATAGATAGATAGATAGATATCGAAACTGAGAGAGAAAGAGAAAGCATAGTAGAGAAATTGGCCAAGACAGAGGCCAAAAAGCTCTATAAAGAGATTAGAGAGAGGTGGGGGACCAGACGCTGTGAGAGACAAGGAGACAGAAGGAGAGGCAGGTAAGCGATCAAGACGAGGACACATCAGGGGCAGCTAGGACAGGGTACTGTGATCATACCTGTTCACTGCAAGGGATCATTTCCTGCTAACTGGACAAAGTTTACCCTCACCGTCTCTCATAACATCAGACTGTTTTCTAAGCACCTTTGCAGGGCGTCTGCAAGAACGGTCATCACACCTGACCTGACGGCCAAAGGCAAGGACTCACTAAGAACACCTTCACAGGACATTATAAATACACATCTGAGAAACAGAAATAATGTCCTTTACAGGACCTTATCAATACACATCTGAGAAACAGAAATAATGTCCTTTACAGGACCTTATCAATACACATCTGAGAAACAGGCCATTGCAAACACACACCGGCTACTGGCAATAGAAGGACAAGATTATAAATGCAAATGGTCGTCATTAGCGTTGCTCATTTTGTAGTTTACCTATTGTGGTATTTGGGACAGTTGATTTACTGCAGTATTTCTGACAACTGGAGCAAGATCTGATTCTGAAACAAACCAATCAGATCCCTCACAGCAAGCCATGTGAATTGTGCTAAATATCAGAGAAGTTTTAGCTCCTGGTGTTCCTGCTCTGTGGGTCTTAAAAATAATAAAAATAGAATTGCAAGCCTCTTTAACACTTGCTGGTGCTCTGAGAGGTCAGTACACATACGTAACATTTAGAAGAGTACAGTGCAATACTTGCAGGGACAGAAAATTATGGAAGACTCTCATTATGCAGTGTGTCTGTGAGGGGAAAAACAGGACAAAGAAAGGAACATTTCTTCTTCCTGGTTGAGCAAGCAAGAGTTCAAAGGTCATGCTCACTCTAGGGCCATTGGGTCCATAAGCTGGGAAGTCATACATTGAAATAAAACTGTTTCCAGTTAAGGGCATCCACATCCACCTGCTCTGTACTATACACTGTTACGGGTAGATGTGTCTGCTCTGTACTATACACTGTTACGGGTGAATGTGTCTGATGAAATATACCAGCACACACAATGGCTAACTAAAGTTTCTGCACTGAGAGGCAGGATCATTCAGCCAGGCTAGGATCTCTCCATTACTTTTTTCTACTTTTTTTACTTTACTAGGCTATACTTTTGGCTGGGCAATCAGCGAACATAAAGCTCTGACATAGAGAGTGTCTGCCCATGAGGAAGGAAACGTACACCAATTGAGGGATTCCAATGTTTCCAACGCACAAAGTGAAACAACATGAAAGCGTTTGGTGCGCCAGGCTAAGGATTATTTACATAATACATGCAAGATCCTGTCATTTCTATGAGGAGGGCCAATCTTGCAGAGGCTGCAGTGCCTTGCCTATAAAGAGAATAAGTCACCAGAAGGCTGACTGATGTTAGCTGACAAGGGGTTGACAGGACAGGGATGGGGGCTGGATGAGGAGTGGAGAGAGGTGGAGTGTGAAATATGATAACAATGTGTTTTTAGACTGTAGCACCCACAGGCGATACAGAGAGAAGAAACAATGAGCATATGGGTAAAGAGGTCTGAGTCAGCAGGGCGATGGCAGCCATGAGGTGGGAGGGAGGCTGGTCTGTCATCCCCCTTCACTTATAAAATGTGCCTGCGTGTGTGTTTCTGGCTTCACTTTAGGTGGATATTGGTGTGTGGTATAGCTCGTTATAGGTGGCGTATAGGGGATTGTTTAACTGTTTTAATCAGAGGTGGTGGTGGGGGTTACGTACAGTTTTTGCCTTTGTCTGTTCATGTTCATGTTCGTGTTGGTGTGGGTGGTATTTTCAATATGTTTTCAGGATTTTGCCCTCACAGTAATTGACAGGACAGCAGAGACACAGGAAGTTGAAGTGGGAGGGAGAGAGAGTTGGGTTCAGCAAATTACCTGAGTTCACAGTCAGATCCAGGCCCCTGTGGGGTCATAGACTGGAATGGGACCAGAGTGAAATCTGTGCCCTAGTATGGCTACATAGGTCTGAATGTGGTCAGTATGCTACTGCTAGAAACTACATTGTATTGCACATCTCCCCTAGGGTGGGGTGTGTTTGTGTGTGCGTGTGTGTGTGTGTATGTATATGTGTGTGTACATGTGTGTTTGATTGTGAGAGATCATGCTCATTGTATGGTGTCATAATTAAGTGCTATTACTGCAATGGAAATTTTAGATTAACTGCCAGGTTCATCTAGTAGAGTTTGTTTAAGGGAGACAATGTAGGTTGACATGTTTTGGCTGAGACAAATACATTGATGCATGTTTGAACTGTGTGTGTATTTTTGTATGTATGCATGTGTGTGTGTGTGTGTGTGTGTGTGTGTGTGTAATTATGTGCGTTTAATATGTGTGTGAACATTTTTCAGAGGTGCACTTACAAAGGGCAATTCTGCTGACGATAGAATACCCGTGCTCCTTGTGCATGTACATGCATTCATGGGCATGATGGACAAGCAGAAGCACATGATAAAGATGCCATGAGTTTCAGTGGTGGGGAGTGTACTGTAACCACAGGGTAGGGGCATTAGAAAATATCAGTACACTTACAGTGCGCACTGTGCAATACTATGCTCTGTGCACTATTTTGTTTTTCATGCATACCAGTCATTTTCATTTGTTTACGTGCTGGAATTTAGTGGACATTGCTGATTTGCTGCATGTAACAGTTCATTAGCTGTTTTGGCTGCATACAAAAGAGTACATTTTGCTTCAATTAGGCTTTACATAGGGTATATTACTTAAAATAGATCACTTAAATTAGGCTTTACATTGGGTATTTTACCTAAGATAGATTACTAAAGTGAGGCTTTACATAGGGTATTTTACTTAAGATAGATCACATAAAATAACACAATACATTGCACAGTTTTCACACTGTGTCATGATGCACAAAGCATCACCACCTGACTAGACTCTTGCAAATACGAAGCCCCAATAACGCATAACTGCTGGAGGATGGACACTGTGGTAGGCTAGGCCTACCTACAGGGTGTGTGAGTGTGTTGGGTGTGGATGAGTCACTGGACAATGACCACTCTGTAATCAGTGATCTCTGAAGTGATATATAACATTGGAAATTAGTCTACAAATTGGTGGTTTATTTTACTCAGTTTACTGCATATTACGAATCCATACCACGTTATGACTCCAAAGAGCACCGTTCCCAGAAAGGACAAATTTCCTTGCAACAATAAACCAGTATCTATAGAGCGCATGCTGCGCAGAAAACCTGCCGCCAGAGCCGCGAAAAGGCACATTCATCTTGTTCAAAAAGTGGGTAGCTAGCAGTTTTCTACATAATCACCTGACCAAACAAAAGTATAGCCAATGACAATTAGCTTGTGTCTGTAGCCTTATGTAGCATATAAACCCCGTTAACCTGAAGCAGGTAACATGTAACTTTACAAAGCCACACCAATAAAAGGCAAATGTTGTCTTAGCAGATGTGGTGGTATTCAGCCAATAGAGAACCTCGTCGCTAAGACATCGCTAGGGATGCGAATGAAAGCAAGTGAGGCGGCAGGCGCTGCTGATAACCCAACCCTACTCTTACAATCACTCTCTCTCTCCCTAGGGAGAAGTGCTGGAAGTAAGCTATCGGTCAAGAGGAGTTCTGGCATTAGTCCAACTTGGTGTGGCCGCATGGTACTTCTGAAACACACCGGGTCCCTACTGCAATGTACAAAAAGCTCGCGCAGCACCGGTCCGAAGTGGGAGCTTTCCAGTTCCGCAGTCCACTCTGCCGAAACGGCTGCTGCGGGAGCGAGTCAAGCACAAACTGCGATGCGTGCAATCTAACTCCCATGGAGAAACACTTGAGGAGAAAAAGAGACAATTATGTATAGTATCTTACCTCCTTTATCCATTTCCTGAATGTGTTTTGTCCCGTGCCAGAAGAAGCGGAGCAGTGAGTTCTGTGGTTATTGTGCTTTGCCAGTTCGGGATGCGTCTGCACTCTTCAGATTTGTCAGAAAACCGGATACTGAGCCTCTCTGTAATCGACCAGCATAGGCGACTCGTTTTAGAACCGCTGTTGCAGCGGCGATATTGATGCATGTGTGTGTGTGTGTGCCAGAGAGTTTTTATTTCAGAATGGGGCGGGCCATGCTTTCATTTGTGACGGAATGCATGAGGCTGCGATAGAGATGTGTGTGTGTGTGTGTGTGTGCGTCTCTCTCTATCTCTCTCTCTCTCTCTCTCTCTGTGTATGTGTGTGTGTGAAATAGAGAGAGAGAGAGAGAGAGAGAGAGAGAGAGAGAGAGAAGATCGTTACCTGTACGGGAGCGGTGGGCTCGGCGGGCTGCTGGAGCTGTCCTATTACTGTGGTGCTGCAGCTTTGCAGGAAAAGTGTGGGGTTGTGACGTCTATGGATGATGCCAAGACTCTGAGTTTCAGATACTTATTACCAGGAAATAAATAGTGCTTATGTCTCATGGGGTATCGGTGTAGTTGCTAAGATCTGCAGGAATGCTGAGCTTTCACTAAAACATGGATAGTATGGTTAACTGTTTTTAAATTATAAAGTTAAAGGTTTTTATTGTACTAAGCGTACAGTATGGCAAGTTTGACAAAATACTGTACTAAGTGTACAGTATGGTGTATGTGCTATTTTCACACACACACACACACACACACACACACACACACACAGATACAGATACAGATACTCAGATACAGCTTGTGCACGGTATCAGTGGGGCCTGGATGTTTTCCAGGTATTCAGAGTCCCATCGGACAAACGGCTCATGCCTATTTTTCTTTGAGACAAAAAAAAGAGTGCCATAAAGTATTATCTAACCCGACTCATTGATCAAGCCCAAAGGAACACGTTCGTCACCATTATACAGGGACACTGAGATAACAGCTTGTGTTACTTCAGATGTTAAAAAAAGATCCGGTCGCTGGTATAAGATATTTCTGTTCTTGGCCCTGAACAAGAGGCTCAAGGCCACAGCTAGCTCACCTAGGCATGTCTGAAAAATACACAAGCTATGTAATCTAAGGAGCGCAACTGAACAAAATATTTGTGCCAGGCAGGCAGGCAGGAGCAAGGCCATGTGACAAACTGAGGAGGGTAGACACAGAGACAGAGAGAAGGAGGCAAGCAAGCGAAAGATACAAGGACGCTGTTGTCAGCTGAAGAGAGATGCAGTGCACACCAATGAAGACAAAGAGAGAAACCAAATAGCAAATGGCTGAGGCATGTAGCCACTACTAAATTTACTACTAGTCACAATTAGATTCGCCTGCCAAAAAAAGATGATAATGACATAAATCAAATAAAAATGGTATGTCTTTTTCTGACAATGTTTTGTGCATTGTAGAATAAAACATAAAACTTTGAAATAACAGACACCAAAAAGCATAAATAGAACAAAAATATTTTCTGTTTTAGTCTCTTCAAAGTGTGTGTGCGTGTGTGTGTGAGAGAGAGAGAGAGAGAGATGTGTGTGTGTTTCTATTTAGATTTCAGTATGCTTTTGCCTGTTTTTATTCAGGTTAAAATATGCACAAATTAAAGTTAAATTAACACAAACTACTTTTTAAAAATGTATATGCTTAGTACATGAGGACAATCAAGATTTTATAATTTTTTACTGAATTTGTTTGAGTAAATGCTTTTCATTAATATATATATATATATATACGTCCCTCCAATGTTTTGAAATAAATTAAAGAATTATTTGATACATATGACTAGAAAGGATATTTTTATTCCAATCCAGTATAGAGTTACTGCCTCTATATTGAGCACAGAAACGGAGTGATAGCCCCCAAATTAGATAATAAATAACTAATGAGGGAAGACAAATAGAGCATGTCTCACTGAAGCCTACAGAAAGATGTCCAAGGAGCAGCCTTCTGTCTATATTCCAATCATCTCTGTGACCTAAAACCTTGAACATCGTCTTTACGCCAGATTTGTTCACCCAAACATTTACTCTGCATTACAACATGACACAAACCGCACTGCAATCTCTATTTAAACAGGCCGTCAGCAAATGGTTTTTGGTCATTTTTGCAAGTGTGGGGTTATTTTTAACAGTGCAGAATAGGCAATATGCATGGAGCGGCTTTAGAGACAGAGCCAGTTGGGGAATATGATGAAATGCAGGGTGTGTAACAACATGGGATGGGAGAGACGGTGGTGTGCAAGGATGTTGGTGTCTTACAAGTTCTTCGCTGAAACTGTCATGAATATGTGCTGACTCGGGTGGAAACTACCTCAGAGATGCAGACTGGCTACAGGGAAATTTGACCTCAACTATATATGCCAGCCCCTGGGGTTATGACCAAGGATCATGGGGGAGAAAAGTTTTAGAGCTGAATACTATGTATACACACACACACAAAGTCCAAATAGGACAACATGAATGTCACCCAACAAAATAGTAGCTGAAAGGATGTTTATTATGGAGAATGGTATCATTGACAACCTACTCCCAACATACGGGACAAACGTCCCCAAAAGACCTCTCAAGAAAGTTGACATCAAAATGTCCTTTCTTACTGAAAACCGATACATCACACCTTCTTCAGAATATTCTGATGTATAACTGCTCCTTCAGGGCTTCTACTGATGCAACAGAGACCAAAGGTCACAAGTAGCATTACAAAAGTATTACAATGATATTTGCCAAGATATCGGTTTGCAGCAATTCAATATTTGTGTCTGCATCCTTGTGTCTGATACAGAGAATACAACCAAGGACACAAAAGAATAGATGTACTACTCATTCTAATCGTTTAAAAAAATCTTGATTGCACAGTAGTTATAAAGGTCATAAGGTCACACAACACATTCTGACAGTAAATGTTTGCTTGTGCAATGATACATGTACTTGTTTGTAATCAATAGTAATGATCATTAATCATTAGGTTTTTAAGCAGTTTTACAAAAGTTTTTTAGTAATTGCACTTCAGATAATGTGATAATAATAACCAGACGCTCACGAAAGCCCTGGCGATTTTTGGAAAAATTCACATTCACACCAGACACGGGCTGTTTCAGCAGCTAGTGTTTACCTATAACAACAATATGGAGTCATGAGCCTATGGATTTGGTTAGCAACATTATTTGGACATAGAGTACACTTAAGCATATGGGTTAAACTATGTTAAAAGGAGAGAGATGTCTCCAAACACAGGTGACACACGTGAGCGTATTACTGTATGCATGGCGAGGTTTTCAGAGCTGACTATTCTGTCACTGGGTTAATACACTGTAGTTTATTCTCTCTCTGCCTGAAAGCAGCTTCAGGCTTCACCGTTCGCTAAACAGCCACCATAAAACAACTTCTCACAGAGCAGACAATCAACTTCATAAATCCACCAGAGTTACTTTCTCCCCTTCCCTTTGGGTGTCATAACAGTCCAGCATGCTAAAACTTCCCTTTTATGGTGACTTGGGTCAATAAACTTGGGTCTACATGTGGTGTCTCCACAGTAAGAACAATTTCCAGTGTCTTCTCCAGTCTCGTGCCAGGATGCGGTAGAACTTCAAAAGAACTTGTCATCTATGCGGAAGTGAGGCCTGGTCACGTCGTCAGGGTTGATGAACACGGAAATAGATTTGCCGGGGTTCTCCGTCACCAGCTGCTGTAGCTTCTTGGCCAGCCGATCATCCGACTGGTGCTGGTCTCCGGCCCCGAGCTCCGACTGGGGGGAGGGCAAGCCAGATGAGCTCCCCCTCCTCTGGAGCTCCAGTGTCAGTCGGTTGGCAGCCTTGATGTGCTCGATGGCCGAGCGGAGGTGTTCAGCCGGGTCAGCACGGGCTGCGGCCAGGTTGCGAGCGTGGTGCATGGCCATCTCATCCGTCAGGTGCTCCAGCATGTTGCATTGTGGGATGAAATAGTTGGGGCAGTTCTTGTTGACTAGGCAGTGCTGCAGGTCATCGATGAGGCCCAGCAGGAAGTGGGCAGCGTAGTCCTCTTGGCCCAGGTAGCTGGCTGGCAAGCGGTCGCAGGCCCAGAGCATGAGACTGCGCAGCTGGTAGGGGCTCACAGCCTTGGGCTTGACCAGCAGTCGCACAATGACAGCCTTGCACGCCTGGTAGGCCTGCATCAGGCCGCTGGAGATGCACTTTTTGAGCTGCACCTCGCTGCGGGCGAACGACAGGCGCCACTCGTTCTCTGGTCGGCCTGAGGGCGAGCAGGCTGGCACCAGGTAGAAGCCGCTGATCACCTCCTCCTCTGTGATCTTGCCGTCCCAGAAGTGGTTCTCCATCAGCCAGCTCTGGGCCACTGCTGGCCAGCCCTTGAAGGAGACCACGGGCACAATGTCATAGAGCATGCGGCTGCTTCCCACACCCAGGATGATGGAGACGACGGTGCCATTGCGCTCAGCCCGCTCCACGCGCGGCATCCCCCGCTGGGGCTTCCTCTGCACCTCGGCCAACACCACCGCCACTGACTCGTAGAACCAGTCTGCCACCAGCGTCGGCGAGAAGAAGTAGTTGGTGGCGCCGTTGATGTGGTCGGCCAGCGTGCAGCAGTCCTTCCAGCGGCCGATGGTGCCCTCGTCAAACAGCCGTAGGCTGAGCCAAGAGTGGCCCAGTGCAGAGTGGCGCATGTCGAGCGTGACCGGCTGGTTGCGGTCATGCAGCTTCAATGCGGGCACCAGCAGGGTGAAGTCCATGTCGTAGTCGGTGCCGCGTGCACACGGGCTCAGCTCGTCCAGGTCCATGTCCACCACGCCCTCCCGCACGCCGCCCGACAGTAGCAGGTACTCGTTGGCAACAGGCAACTTCTGGTCGAGCTTCTGCACCATGCCTGAGGATAGAGGATAGAGAGAGAGAGAGAGAAAGAGAAAAGGAGAAATAAGAGAGAGATGAAAGAATGAGTTGAGAGAGGGGGTGAAGGAAAACAGAAAAGCAAGAGAGAGAGGGAGAGAATGTATAGAGAGTTGTAGGAGGGCAAAAGAGAGAGAGGGATGGAAGACGAGAGGGATAAAGGGATTATCCAGAGTGAATCAACCCGTAGCCCTGTTGATTCACATTGCAGAGTGCTGTTGGTAGGTATGAGAATTTGATACAAGGTCAAATAGCAAAACAGATGCCCACACTAGCTGATGAGAGTAAGTAAGTTTCATCTTCCTGTGCCCCCCGTAGTTAGTTTCTTGCTTTAATAAATGAGGCCATGGAGGGTTCAACAATCGCTTCCTTCAGCCATCACTCATAACCAGACAGTAGACAAGAGCATCACATCAACACAAGTCTGCAGTTCACTGGCAGGTGTCCGTTTGCTAGAGATCAATAGGAGGACCAGAAAGAGGACACCACTGCTGGGAAAAACAGCAAATCAATGCGGAAGGACAGAGGAGTAATCTAAAGACCCTTAACATCACACAGAAACCTTTGGAGTTTCATAGAATTCTCTCGCACATATAGATTCCCCCTTTCTGTCCAACACACACGCGCACACACACACACACACACACATCTGCATACACATGCACACACACACATCTACACGCACACACACACACACATCTGCGCGCGCACACACACACATACACATCTGCATACACATGCACACACACATACATCTACACGCACACACACACATCTGCGCGCGCACACACACACACACAAACACACAAAGTTCCACACAGCTTTATTCTGCTGTTGTTGCAGAGTGAGAATGCTGAGAGGAGTCTACTGTAGGTACCTTAATGTGTCCATGCATGCTTAATGGGCTTTAAACAGCCTAGCCTCCCCAGCACCAGCTTCCACCTGCACACTCAAATATTTATGCCTGCTCTCTGAGGGGGGCTCTACCCTTAGCCCTCCTGCAGCAGGCTGATCGCCAGAAAATTCCACAGGAATTTTAGTACTGGTTTTCAGCCAGTCAAACTTTTTTCTTAATCCATCTTCAACCGTCATTTTTTTTTTTTACAAATCTTTTAGCAGTTTTTTGATCTCCTTCAGTGGTAAACATTTCCACTTAATCTTTGCTACCATTTCAGTCCCTTGTGAGGTCAGCGTGTTCCCTCCTTGGGCGTGCTGTGTGATCCACTAAACAATGTCACAGCCGTAAACAGAACGAATGCCAGTGCTTTGCTAGAGGAGCAAAGTCAAACGGGGGAGGATGCCCTGCTGCTGCTGTGTGTGTGTGTGTGTGTGTGAGTGTGTGTGTGTGTGTGGAGGGGGGGGGGGGGGAGTGGCGCCAGCCAGTCTCTAACTAATGTTGTTCATTATGGCAGAGCCTGCCCCTTAAGGAGAGGAGCCACATTGCAGGCACACAGCATGACTCCACGGGTGGAAAGCACCCCTACATTGTCCATGGGGTGAGTGGGAAGTTTGTTGTGTTTGTTTGGACTTGAGCACAAGATCCCCTTTATAAACTAGAGTTCAGGAAACTTTGGGAGCAACAAGTCTGCTGCATTTATGGGCTGTAAACAATCAGGGGTCCATTTCCCAAAGCCATAATTTCTGCTGTATTCATATTCATGGCTGTAAACAATCAGGGGTCCATTTCCCAAAGCCATAATTTCTGCTGTATTCATATTTATGGGTTGTAAACAATCAGGGGTCTATTTCCCAAAGCCATAATTTAACTGAAAATTTGCAGGTTCAAATCCCAGCTGCCACCGTTGTGCCCCTGAGCAAGGCACTTACCCCAAAGTTGCTCTCAGGGAGACTGGCCCTGAACAATTGATGGTTGATCAAATGTAAGTTTCTTTGGATAAAAGAGTCTGCTAAATGCATACATGTAAATGTAAACTAACTGAACAACTTAGTTCGTTACAATGTAATTGCCCATTACCAACCAACTAAGTTGTTAACTGGTTTGTTTTTATCTGATTTTAGTCATGTCAGTTTTAGTGTCCAGTTCTGCGGTCTATTGAACTGAAGCAATCCGAGTGTCTTTCTAATACGCTCCCTCCATCATCATTGGTTCCTTTTTTTCCCAGAATAAACTTCCTGTATGTTGTTTCATACTCAATAGCTGCCGCTACAATGACATTGGCCAATATTCATTCATATAGTTTTTAATAATCAATAGTTTTTAGTAATTCAAATAGTTAGATTGTGGCTGTAGGATTGCAGGTATCAGTAACAGTTCATCCACTCTATCTATATACAAGGGGGCACTCTATTCATACCTACTCCTCTGAGGTAACATACAAATGCCACACATGCATCAGCATGCTTTTGGTAAACAAGCAAACATAATCCTATATAGAATTTAAAATCAACTGTTTTGTGGAGGTATTGCAAGCTAGCTCCAGCAGTGACAATAGAACTATACAATGTGAAACTCTAAACACTAAAATTTTACTAAATTGCTGATCGACCCTCTTTTCTTTCCCTCCCTCGCTTTATCCCTAACTTTTCTCCTTTCTGTTCACCTCTAGCTTTTCTCTCACACAGAGTTGTTATCCACATTGGGATACATGAGTTCTTTCTAGAAATTTAAACACACCAACACAATTCATCATTACTTCACCAAAAAACGTTTTTCCCCCCTGTCTCTCTCTTTGAGAGAGACAATACTAATCTTTTCCATGCCTGTCTGCCTATATACTCCATTCAAGCCTTCACTGGTTGATCCTAAATCTTTCCCAATCCCTATGTAAAGACCCTGCTGTGCACAATAAAGAGACACAAAACCATTCAGTATTTCTCACCACCCCAGCCACCACCCACCAGTTCATTCATGCACTCACTCGTCCACATGGCTCCAGCCTCACAGAGCCCATCATTCAAAACACTGACTGGCACTTTTGTTTCCATCGGACCATTTGCATATCCGGGCAGCCAATGGGTTTCCTTGCTGCTGCTGCCGAATGCTGTCTGTGCCGGGGCCCCGCCCAGCTCCTTTCTCCTGACTGTTCTGTGTGGGAGTGTGAGAACAGCATCTGCTGGCGATAGAGAGGCAGATCGCTCATGGGTCACTAAACAGGAGACTCCCACAGTCGCTTGAATGCCTTCTTCAGTGCCTGGCTCTTTGCTGTCGGGCACTGATACACCCACCCACAGGACTGTTGTTGCTCCTGCTCCATTTTATACAGTTGCACAATGACCAAGGGAGACCTTACAACTAAACAAAAACAGACTGACACCACAAACAGGCTCTTAGCCTTCTACTGTCTACTATACTGGCAAGTATAACTTTCCATTTTGTTAGCTTATATTTAATTTATGACTATAAACAGAACAAAAAAAAAATTCCGACCAGCCTCTCCAGATTAAGGTGGAGATAAATCTGGCCCAGATACAAAATCACTAACCACACACACACACACACACACAAAAAAAAATCAGCACAACTCACATGAACCCTAATGCTACACTTAATCCACCTGCAACCTGTTACACAGACCACACTCCCCTAGATGCCTAAGTCTCTATTTGGGGCACACTGCTAAAACTTGATCCTCCACCCCTCTGGTACATAAACACAGTAGCTGAAGCTACTCCAGCACTTACACATGTATTCTCACATAGCTACACACGGCACAGCATACATCAAAGACAAAACTGACTTTTTTCTTTGATGAGCTGTCCTCTGCATACCAAAATAATGATTACAGTTGATTTAGCTTTTCAAGAGAGCCTCTGGTCTTATTTAGGCTATACATAGCGGATACAATTGCTTTTATGAACTGACTGAACACAACGTATTCAATGACTGACCTGTCCGTGCGTCTTTATTTGTCCAGCTGTTCTCTGTCCATGGTACTGACCATAGACGTATATTGACTTTACATGCACCTATAAATAATCTGACCACTCTTTCATTTTTTGGGTTATATTTGATTTCCAGGCACCATCAAGAATTGACGACAGTGTCGATAGTTTAAGGAAAAAATAACACTCTTACGTGAATAAACTCACAATACCATTAAAATCCTCAAAATCCCATGCAAAACAAGGCCACAGGCGGGTAGGCTACATGCAAGGAATTTGATATCGTGGCAGTGGATTTTGTAACATCTCTGAAAATTCGACCGTACAGATTAACACACGCTTATCCAACACGCAGCAAGGCCAATGCAACGCAAATGTCAAAAATCAAAGCAATATCGACCGGCGTGTTAGGCTAACAAAACCCGACATATTTCCATGGGGATACATTATTTTATACGACAATGTCCTATCGTTTTAAAAGCACACTTTCATCAGGAGAAGTAGCATAGCATGTCCTGGTCGTTCCTTACCGAGCATAGAGAAGATGAAATCTTTGGCCGTGTGAATTTCCAGAGCTCGTTGGTCGTCATATTCACGCTGGTCGTGTTTACTGAATTCTTGGATCAGTCTATTCAATTCTTCTATCCTGGTCCCAGACCTGAAATCAAGCTCGGGATAACATGGCATCACTCTGTTGTTGTTATTAGAATTCGGCGTTGCCGTCGGACTGCTGCCAATACTACTGACGGATCCGGCCCGGCGGTTAAGGGCTGGAGCCGCCATCTTCGCAAAAAACAACCGGCGCTCTTACGCCCTCCGCTTCGGCTGAGGTTAAGCGGAAGAGTTTTTCATTTTCCCCCTTAAATAAACCAGGTGGTCTCGAAATCGCTTTGTCCCGGTCCCGGCATGCATTGCATGTGATGCAAAGTGACACCCACAACTTGTTGAAAGAAATGTGTTTTGTGTACAAAAATGTGTATTGTCTGACTACAATATATTAATTAAACTCTTTAATAAACAAAGTGTGCAATGGCCATGAATGCAGACTTAGCAGGAAATGTAGGACTACCCCACTGAAACATTATTACATGATTAAAATTACCCTGCCTTGTTTTAATGGTTGATCTATTTTCTAACTTGTTTCATTTGACATGTTTGGCAAGTTGAGATAGTTTTCTTAACTTTTGGTGCGTTTCTCTGATCAGAATGGAGTGACCATCTGCCCAACTTTATGTTGCACTGCTAAGCAATTTGAGTCTTTGTCTCACATCCCACATATTGCTATATATGTCCAACTTTTTTCTTTGGTCATTTGGACAAAATGAAAGCACTGATACAACCATTTTGGTGTTAAGGCAATGAATAAAATTTTTAGAAAAGTTTGGATATGGACAAGGACTAGGTGCCAAAATGAGCCAGTGGAATTCAGTCAGAACAAACAGAAAATGTAGCCCACTTGTTTGGGCTAGACAGAGTCCAGTGTTTAGATTAAAACAAACTGTGTTACCATGTCTGTCTCACTTTGTCCCATGAAAATGTGCTCACTGTCCTAGCTCTTGCCAATTTGGTGGTGGTCACCCTAATGAGAAATTAAATTCTCAAAATTGCTTACTGAACCTCAACACCATCTCCAGTAGGCTGTCCAGTAGGCTACAATAGATCCGTTTTCTCATGACTTTTAATAAACAGAAAATGTTTTCACATTTTTTATTGCTTGTTCATGTTGGTAAAAGCTGCAGGTTATCTGTGAAGGCCTACACATTAACCCCCAAACATTTTGGCATTAGCAAAACATTTCTTATATAAAAAAGTGTTTGTTATACTCCTGTCTTATCTGTCTGGCCATTTCAACACCCTTTCTTGTAAGAGCTGCTGTAGGCTACTATGAAGCAATCTGGTCTTTTTCATATGACAATGGATAGCATGATCTGGCAAAAAAAGAGCAATGAGGAACTTTTCACTTCTGAAATAGATAAAGAAAAAAACAACCTTCTCTTTGTTTTCATAAGAAAATGCTTACAAGAAAAATTTTAAATTAAGAGATCTTGTTGGCATATATATATATATATATATATATATATATATATATATATATATATATATATATATATATATATAAACAATTACATTTCTTTGTCAGACACTGATTTTGCTATATGCTTGCATTAGGCTATTAGTAGTTTATTATAACTTAGACCTATGAGTTTACATGACATGCAAATCATTACATTCCATTACAACATCCAAACTATTAAGGAATTGAGGTTGTACTTGTGTCAAGACAGCAGTAGTCCTTGAGCCAAACCCCCAAATTTGGCCCGTCAGTACCACTCGAGGGCTGTAAGTCTCATTTTGTTTTTTGGCAAGGTGTGCCACCCTAGAGTGTGAATGTGACAGCATTGCATTCAGGGTAGCTTTTTGGTTGCTCCATTATAACCATATGGAGGGTTTTATTACAGGTTAAAATCTAACTATAGATATCCTCACAAAACTTTGTTGAAAAAAATTGTTTTGTATTGTGTTGTATTAGTGTTTTGAAATGTCATGTATAACTATGTAAATGAGGCATCATACAGTTGAATATAGGTAACAGTTCTGAATCTGAATCTTGGCCTGTACCGTAAAGGTCTTCTTATGGTACTCCCAAAGACGGACACACACAGTCGGACACACAGAGCCGTTTTCCTTCCGTAGCTCTCCTTTGTGTGTCTGTGTACTGTACTGTGTGCTGTCAAAACACACCACCAGACACTGGTTGGAGTGACACTACTCCACCCACATACCAGTACAATGTAAGAAAAAAATTGACTTGCAGTTGCAGTTATCTTGCAGTTATTTTGTAAACATTGCTGATAGTCTCAGCACCACTCAATAACCAAGTTATTTTCGAGCAATCATGTTATTTAGGAGGTTTCTGCCAGCCATGGTTCCTGTTAGCACAACTTCTCTTATACCTGTCATCAAAGTAATGCCTGCTGATGAAGTGTTGATTTCAAAATTTTATTGGAATACAGCCACAGGACAATCAGGTAATCTTTCCACGGTATCCAAAACAATGTCTGAGATTATATGCATGCCACCCTAGCCCATGGCCTAAAATCTATGCAAATTATCACTTATTTCAGTGGATAATGGCTCATCTACATGCATGTACAGTTTTTCAGAAAATATAATGGGCATTTAAGTAGAGTGACTGATAACACAAAAACTAACTCTAGGGTTGTATACCATTCCAAAAATAACTATGTGCCCTACTGCCCTCAGATGGACCAACCCTCTGGCTTAAGGACCTAATCAGTCGTGATTCAACATTCTGGAAAAAAGTAAACATGTTGAAGTGTCAAATCAGAATGCTTGTTGTGTCACGTGACTTTGAACAGCGCAGGCTCACTGGTAGCGTCTCTGTTCCTACTCTAGTGGAGGGCTGACAGTCCTCTGTACAAACATGCCCAAGAAAGAGTGTGCATTGCCAGTGTAAGATTTCTGTTACGTCCAAGAATATGGCGTGTTGGGGGTATTTAAATAAATGGACCAAAGTACAGTTTATTTCTCAGACACCTGTGTTTTCGCCAGGTAAAAGGTAAGCAGCAGACCATTATTAGTTAGCTAACGTTAGCTGATGATGCGTCCCAACAGTTAGCAAAGTAAGCTAACGTTAGCGAGCTAGTTTGCTACAGTGTTATAGGGCAGTTATCTAACTTCATGTCCCATACTGCAATGTCACGTTGTTGGTTCTCTAACTAATGATATCTGAGGAGAAAAGTCATCTGAAATAACAAGTGTGTACATAACATTTCTTGCAGAATGTTGTAGTAATGCTGTTATCATATTTCATTCTGCATCTGCAAAGTTATCTGTTGAATTGCGTCCTGTATAATTTACGTACGTGAACGTAAGGTACACCGAGTTCTCGACAGCCCTGTAGCACAAAAGACGGAGTGATTTTTGACCTCTGTATTGGCTTTAGAGTTTGTTCATCTTAAGAACCTGCATGAGAAAAACCTGACAGTGAACTCCTAGTAGAACAGTGGTTGTCAAACTCCTGGGCGTACTTGGATCAATTCTGGGGGTATGCAAAATAAAGTTGTGAATGGGTTCTCTGCTCTCACCAGCATTAAGATGACATGGAAAAGGATGCACAAGATGCACTTAAACTCAATGCTGTTTCCAGTACAACTCACTCTTACTCTTGGTGGGACTTCAAAAAGCAAAGATTAACGTTCCACTCTAGAATCTTTGGTTAAAAGTTTGGAAACCACTGTATGATGTGTGTTGAATAATTGAGTAATTCCCCATATCTAATTTGAAATCCCACCCCGCATTTGAATGAAGGTACTTCCTAATTGTGTCCTACAGTAGACTGGAGCACTGAAAGTGTTTGGGATGATCAAACTATGTATTTAACATTATTTTTACTTTTTTTGTTTTGTTTTGTCTCCGTCATTTTCTCCATATGTGACACTCTTCAGAGTCGTCCTCCATCCACAACAAAGATGTGCTTTTCGTAAAGTGCAGAGGAAGCCTGAAACCAAAAAGGGGGCTAAGGAGGAGTCAGGCCCTTCTCCTGTTGATGTGGCAGAAGCTGGGTTGGCACGGAAAGAGGCTCCAGGGCCCCCTCGCCCTCCAGAGATGCCTCCTAGGAACCTGCGCAGGCTCATCAAGCCTTTTATGTTCACTGTAGGGGTAAGTAAACATACAATACTATACAATACAACGCTATACCTACTGCCCACACAGCATGTATTTTATACTGTATATTCACACATTTAGGAGAGAACACCATAACCTGTGTTTGTGACATATTCATATTTTAAGGGCAGGGCGGGTGGGATGCACATTTGAACTTTCTAATGTTCAAGTGGTCAGTGTCTCTGAGCTGTGCATCTTGGTGTTGCGTTGGCTCTTAGAGCAAATGCTTGCTTGCCCACCTCAGTGTGCTGCTCTAACACCATTTTAGTTTACAGGTTGCTCCTTTGGTGCGGCGGCCATTTTGCAGTATGAGTCCGTGAAGTCACGTTTGGACAGTCTGCTGGAGGAGAAGAGATCTGAGGACACTGAGAAGTTCCAGGTACCTGAAAGAGTGTGAAATGCAGCCGTGTAAAAGCTGCTATTTCAGTTCTTTAAAGCCACTCCTTGTGATGATCATTTGTCATAATTAGAGGACCAATTTGTAGTTATATAGCCTTATATAGTTATATAGCATTAGCATTATCACAGTGACCATAGTGGACCATTTTCATGTGTGCAGACTCACAACACAAACTACTGGCACAACTGGTGGAATCAGCTAAGCGATTTTCAGCGACGGGTGATCTTATTGATGTCTATGGTGGACGACATGTGGAGTGGGTTGAGTGAAGGACAGAGGGTGGCCACAGGTGAGGGGCATGTCACATAGAGCCGCTATAACTGAACATAGGAAACTGAAGGTATGAGTGGAAATGAATGAATCCCTTGAGCCCAAGGCCATGTGTCAAGAAGCAAAGTACTCCCACATGAACCAGAGGCTATTATATTATGTAACAGTTATTAAATTAGCTTTAGTTGGTCTGAAGACTTTGCCCGCATATTAAATTTCCCTCACATATACACTGACTTCATTCTCCTCTCTCTCCCTCTCCCTCTTCTCTCTCTGTTATCTGTGTCTATCGATGTTTGTCTCTCTATTGTATGGTTCTTCCCTCTCTGTCTGGTATCTTTCTACATTTATGTCTCTCCCTCTCTCTCACACTCCCTCTCTCCCTCTATCTCTCTTTTGTAGGCATCATTGCCATTAATGTTGTAGTGCTGTGTTGCTGGAGGATTCCATCCTTGCAGCGTTCCATGGTCAGGTTCTTCACCACAAACCCAGCCTCCAGTGAGTGTTCCTCGTGTTCTTGTGATGCTCTATGCTGTCTCTGGGTCAGGTGCATCAGGTTCTCCCACTCACGGAACAGTTCAACTCTGATGGTTTGACTGGAAGTGAATGGCTTCAGTGAGCTTGTACTGGCAGGTTCAGTTGTGCAGTAGCCACATGGGTGTTTCAGTTTTGTAATCTTCTGCAGTCGTACTCGATGAAGTGCCAGATTGGAATGAGAATTATTTACAGCCCAGTTTCAGGTCATCAATAAAATAATTCTGAAAGCTAGCATGTCACTAAACTGTGTTCCTTTCCTGGATTTAGCCTTTTCACTGGATAGCCTTTTGAGAATCTCAGACTATAGCCTGAACCTATTATTGTCAAGTGTTAATTAGTGCCACGTAAAAACTTGCAGGGAAAAGAAGCACGGCTGGCCATAATTGAGATGGTAGAAAATGGCGTCCTGTAACATCACTAAGTTGATGGGCTCATTGCCCATATGAGGCACCCCTGCTGGCACAGTGCTGCATGTAAGTGTCTTTCATTAAAAATATATGATGAAATGAGTAGACATAGTTGACATCCTCCAAATAGCACTGATGGTACTCACTGCTGTGCAAAAGCAGTAACAACCTGTCCTGTTGCTTTAGAATTTGTTATGTTCAATTAATTAGTTCAACCAGGTGACATGCACCATGTGACATAGCAGTGCTTGTCAATTAATCAGTCCAACTAGGTGACGTGCACCATGTGACATAACATTGCTAGTCATGTCACTTGATTGGTAATTTTCTTGAAAGTAAACTTGCTTGACATCAGATGCTTGTGTGTAGTTTAAAGCAATAGTCTGGAGTATCTCAGTCCATGACACTGTTGTTGTTAAAGGTCACCTAGCGCTACAAAGATTAGACAAAAGAACGAGACAGCCAACTGGCAGTTAACGCTAACTGTACATTGTACAGGAAAATGAAACTGAAAATGGTCTTGTTACTCTCTCAGTTAGCATTTGCTTTTCGTTTTGGGTTTTGGTCTATCTTGTGTCAAATTGTCTTGTTATTTTTCCTACCCACAGCACTCAGTGACCTGGAACAGCAGGGCTATGGGTTGAAACGCTCTGAACTTCTCCTTTAAAAGTCTCTATCCTCTCTAAGCACATTATGCTCACATCAGTGGTTTAAAGATCTCTCATTTGTCTTCTTCCAGAGACCCGGTGCCTTCCCATGCTCCTCTCTTCCTTCAGCCACTATTCCATTATTCACATGGTGGTGAACATGTACGTGCTCTGGACCTTCTCCACCAGTGTCGTCTCTGTGCTGGGCAAAGAACAGTTCCTGGCCTTCTACACATCCGCAGGTGCACTTGGAGCACAGAGAATCTGTCCCTCAACATGACCACAAGCTCTCAGCAGTGGCCACTGGGTTCATTGGGTGGTGGGCATGTACTGGCCATATTTATGAAGATAATTCAGTAGAAATGTGCTGTATCTTCTGATTGGCTTGAATTTATTTGATATTTAATTTTTTCATTAAGCTTCAGTAATGGTAGAAGTCCTTATCCGCAGGACATTGCCAAAAAACACAGCACAGATTTGTAGTGTAGTGAGTAACAGCTCACCTGAGATTGAAACCTTATTGTGACCTTGTGACCTCTTCTTCTCACTCCCAGGTGTTATCTCCAATATGGTGAGCTACGTCTGCAAGACAGCAACGGGGCGCCTGCATCCCTCTCTTGGAGCGGTGAGTGTGTTTCTGTGCTTTTGAGCTCATAGTGTAGAAACAATTGAGTCTGATTAAAATGTGTAGTATAAAGTACATAGTATTTCACATGAAGTGTATAGTATGTGAAGTATATAGTATGCCAAAAAGAATGCACATTTTTTTGGTTGTGGTTCATTATCCAGATGTTGAATCGTTTAGGGCCAAACAGTTATGCCCGGTAGGCCTATAGTCTTATGAATATTTTACAGACCATTTCTTGAAACCATTGTTGCCTAAGAGCATTATGGAATCACAGATTTACATGTAATCCATAGCTTTCACACTATGTGCATCATCACACTTAAGAGAACATGCATAAATCTAGAGAACATGCATAAATGTATGGACTCATCATTGTTGGGAAACTCAACCCAGAGCTTTACAACCAAATGCAACTGAATGTTCTGAATGTAAAAAAGCTTGCTCAAAGCCAAAAAAGTGGCTGGATTTTACTGCCAACCAGGGTGTGTGTGTTGCTCTGCAGATCAGAGTGGAGTAAAAGTGTGAGTGTTCTCTATCAAGCCACTGTTGCCATGAGTAAACATTTCAACATGAATGTCAAGGAACATTGGATGGAATGTAGGCTGGTACACCCGATAGCACAAAGGTTCTAAGGATTCTGAACGGAACCTGCTCAACAAGTTGTTCCATGAACTCTGACTATGTTTACATGTACTTCAGTATCCTAAATATGAGGCATATCCCAGTTTTGATTATGTTCAGGATAAAGCGTTTACACAAATGTAGAGAAATCAGGTTATTAATATCCCTGTTTACATCGCATATCCCGATTTCTCAGAAACTGAGATAAGGGCTTATTGGGGTTACTGAATTCTGAAAAAAGGTGTTTACAAGCACAAATGCAAAGCTGGGATACTTAATATCCCAATCATATTCGGGACGCTTAAATGCATGTAAACATAGCCAGTGTCTGTCTGGCTTAATCATGATTATCTGTTACACTGACTGACCCCTTTGATATTGTATGAGTACAATCCCAAAAACAAGCTGAATGTATTGTGCTGCCTGTCTGTTGCAGTCTGGAGCAGTTATGGCTGTTTTGGCTGCTGTCTGCACCAAGATACCAGAGGCTAAGTTCGCCATTGCCCTGCTGCCCATGTTCTCCCTAACTGCAGGCAATGTAAGTCTGTAAGATTGTGTGTGTGTGTGTTGTGCTGTAACTCATTGCTATGTTGCTCAATGCATCACTCTTTTGCCTTTATTTATCCAGGCCCTCAAAGCTCTGGTTGCCATAGACACAGCTGGCTTTTTCATGCGCTGGAGGATATTTGACCACGCAGCCCATCTGGGGGGAGCACTGTTTGGAGTGTAAGTGTGTTTGTCTAGTCTGCTCTGCTTGGAGTGTGTGTGTGTGTGTGTGTGTGTGTGTGTGTGTGTGTTTGTGTGTTTTCAGCCCATCTGGGGGGAGCACTGTTTGGAGTGTAAGTGTGTTTGTCTAGTCTGCTCTGCTTGGAGTGTGTGTGTGTGTGTGTGTGTGTGTGTGTGTGTGTGTGTGTGTGTGTGTGTGTGTGTGTGTTTTCAGCCCATCTGGGGGGAGCACTGTTTGGAGTGTAAGTGTGTTTCTCTGTCTAGTCTGGTCTGCTTGGAGTTTGTGTGTGTGTGTGTGTGTGTGTGTGTGTTTTCATCCCATCTGGGGGGAGTACTGTTTGGTGTAAGTGTGTTTCTCTGTCTAGTCTGGTCTGCTTGGAGTGTGTGTGTGTGTTTTCTTAGTCTTCACTGTTTGGAGAGTGTGTGTGCTTATTTCCCTCGAGTGTGTTTTATTTCATCTTAACAATTTGCACTCTATACCTGCTTACTGTTCAGTGTGTGTGTGTGTGTGCTTCTTTTCCTAGTGCTCAGAGTTTCACTGTTTGGAGTGTGTGTGTTCTTCTTTTCCCATTCCTCAATGTTTGGAGTGTGTGTGTGTGTGTGTGTATGTGCTTCTTTTCCCATTCCTCAATGTTTGGAGTGTGTGTGTGTGTGTGTGTGTGTGTGTGTGTGTCTGTGCTTGTTTTCCCATTCCTCAATGTTTGGAGTGTGTGTGTGTGTGTGTGTGTGTGTGTGTGTGTGTGTGCGCTTCTTTTCCCATTTCTCAATGTTTGGAGTGTGTGTGTGTGTGTGTGTGTGTGTGTGTGTGCTTCTTTTCCCATTCCTCAATGTTTGGAGTGTGTGTGTGTGTGTGTGTGTGTGTGTGTGTGCTTATTTCCCCATTCCTCAATGTTTGGAGTGTGTGTGTGTGTGTGTGCTTATTTTCCCATTCCTCAATGTTTGGAGTGTGTGTGTGTGTGTGTGTGTGTGTGCTTATTTTCCCATTCCTCAATGTTTGGAGTGTGTGTGTGTGTGTGTGTGTGTGTGTGTGTGTGCTTATTTTCCCATTCCTCAATGTTTGGAGTGTGTGTGTGTGCTTCTTTTCCTCCTCACTGTTTGAGGTTTGGGGTTGGGGAGGGGTGCTTCTTATACTCCTCAGTCAATACGTGTACATGCGCATCTAAAATCAAGCCATTGTCAATAACCAAGCTAATAATTTAACTGGAGGATCCAAGTAATCTGAGTGTACACTTATGGGAATGAAATCAAATAATTGGACAAAGTGCTTTTGGCTCCATAACAGTAGGTGGCGATATACTCCCGTTTGCATTTCTACCAGCCTAGTCGTGGCTAATTCTTGTACTGTCTATGATTAGATTCTAATCTAATGATGTTATGCTATAGCACAAACTTCCAATGTAAGTTTGACGTCTATGGCGATATTTGATGGGAATATGAGTGAAGAGATGGCCAACGCTGCAGCACCGTAGGTACATTCATACATACTTTACTTTTGATTGTTTTGCACAAGAGACACAGGCTGTACATGTACACAAGCCAGCAGTTGTAGCCAGGAGCTGTCATTGTTACCAGAGCCCGTCAGTCAAAGGGGGTGTGTTACCGCAGCCCGTCAGTCAAGGGGGGTGTGTCTGATCTTAGCTGCTGCCTGCCTGAGTAGGCCAGTTTGGTTCGATGTCAGCCAGACTAAGGGACTACATGCATTTTAAAAGTTCCATTTTAGCCAGACTAAGGGAAAAATTCAATTTCCTCTCAGTGCGTTTAAACGTACTGACTGTTTGAAGTGTGAGTGAGTGTGCTTCTTATCTTCTCACAGTTTGAAGTGTGTGTGTGTGTGTGTGTGTGCTTCTTTTCCTCCTCACTATTTGGAGTGTGTTTGTGTATGTGTGTGTGTGTGTGTGTGTGTGCGTGCGTGCTTCTTTTCCTCTTCACTGTTTGGTGTGTGTGTGTGTGTGTGTGCTTCTTTTCCTTCTCACTGTTTGGTGTGTGTGTGTGTGTGTGTGCTTCTTTTCCTTCTCACTGTTTGGTGTGTGTGTGTGTGTGTGTGTGTGTGTGTGTGCTTCTTTTCCTTCTCACTGTTTGGAGTGTGAGTGATAGTGCTTCCTTCCTAGTTCTTTCCCAGCCACTTCATGTTATCGTGTACTAAATCTGTTATCTTGTAGTTCAGCTCAATTCAGTTGAGGATTGCTGAAACCTTTGCTTGTTTAACGTCTGCAGATGTTATGTCTCAGAGCACATATAAAGCAAATAGCATGGTGTCAGTAGTTGGGTAGGTTGTAGTGTAGAAAGTGCCCTTAGGCAGAGATCCCAAGTTTAGAAAGTCAAAATCTTGTCACATATTTCTTCCAATTAGTGTATTTAGTAAACCAGCTGAACCTAATTCAAGCAACTCTTCAACCAGATAATAAATGGTATTCCCAGGTAACTATATTAAAATGATGGTTTGGGCAAACTTGAAGCCAGGCTGTTTTCACCATGACAATCAGTCGAATACTCCTTAGAGAGTTTGATTAGCCTGGCTTCAAGTTTGCCCAGACTGGAGGCCAACATGGCAAGATTTTTACTTCCAGAACTTTCAGATCCTGTGATGTCCATCCCTGTATACATCATCATCATCATCATCACAATAACACTGTGGCGTAACATTATCATGGATAGTGATGTGTTGGTAGTGATGTGTACCTGAGCTCCACTCACACATGGACTCTCTTGTAGGTGGTACATAGCATTTGGTCAGCAGCTCATCTGGAAGAGCAGGGAGCCCCTGGTGAAGTTTTGGCACGAGCTAAGAAGAGGGATATCCGGCGGCGGTGGTGGTGGTCGTGGTGACCCTCCTAGAGATGGACGAAGAGGCAGCGGGGGGACCGGAGGGGGGCAAGCATAGCAACTGTCATAGTTACGCCAAACCTCCTGGACTCACAGCACAACTCAGAGTTTTCTAGAATACGTCTTTATTTTTTAAACAGCAGTACTTCAGAAACTTGAACGTAGAATTCACAGACCTCACTGTCATGGGTGTGTGTACAGAATTATGGTATTTGCAGTAACACCTCATGTATGTTTTGGTGGGTGAGAGAAGAGAGTGAAATGAATGAATGAGTGAGTGAGTGAATGAGTGAATGAATGAATGAATGAGTGGATGTGAAGAGAGTGGGCAACGGTGAATGGAAGATTAAAATTCCAGTAAACCTGTATGTTTTCAGGTATGAAAATTTTAAATATTTAATATAATCTTTAAAAGCCTTATTTGGTGTTTGCGGGGAATACCTGGAGTGGTTGTTGATGTGCGTGATCTTACAGAAGGCCTTGCTTGCCATCTTCCTGAGGAAGTACACGTGGTCAATGAGTAACACTGGTTTAACATCAACAAGACATTAAATGTCCTCAACTCGTGACACATGGATATTTATTTTGACTCCCTGTCAGCCAACGATCGTGTTCAATGACGCCGACAGTTCAGTGGTTCAGACATCTGTTTCGTGTGAGGAATATGAATCTGTAACATTGACTGGTGATCTGTTACAAAACAGATCTGATAAATGTGTGTGTGAGAAGAAAAATAATGGCATTAATTTAAGTAATGTTTTTATTTTTTATCTTATTTATGAAAACATTATGTAATAATAATAAAATGTTGTATGTGAACCTTTGTTCTGACCAAAGTGTCATGACACTTCATACAATCATCATACAATGATGCTAAATTAAAAATCGTAACTAAAATCCTCATTGTGAGTCTTAGAGGCCTCCGTACAGGTAGTTGTTTGTGGAGTCGTAAAAGTACCAGTCAATTACTAACATTCATAATCAACTGTCTTGCGACACAATTTCCAAAAGAAGGAATTACTAGACTGTTCATAAGTTTGCATGTAATATCAACTAACATGGAGAAATAGACATTTTCTCCACAATGAACAGTGTTTTTTTTCACCAAAGTAGCAGTTACATAGCAATCATCCGTCAAGGTTCAAGTCAAACTGGCTTCATTGACCAAAACAACCATTCCAATGTTTATGCTCATTTTTAAATGTCTCAGCCAGGGGGGAGAATGTCCTGAATGCCACATATTGGCATATTTGAGTCTTTTGATTTTGTGTTCTTCATTCCGTTCATTGCACCCAATGATATTCATGATGGCTAGCAGCTCGTAGTCTTGTAATGTCTTTTGGCCAGTCCCAAGTTGCTCACTGGTCTCAGGGCTCCTTGTGATCAGTGTGTGGCTGAGTAGGCAGGAGCAGTGATACCTCCCTGAGTGGCTCCTGTGGTTCTGCTAAAACCGGTGTGGTGACAGGCCAGCCGTCCACCTAAAGAGGCATAGGGTTAGATCTTGCTTCTACGCTAATGCTTTACTTAATTTTCCACATATCATACATGGAAAAAAATACTCCATACTACGCCATGGGCAGCTTTAATGTGTGCGTGCGTGTGTGTAGGGAGGATGTGTGTGTGTGCATGTGTGTGTGGGGGAGGATGTGTGTGTGTGTGTACTTACCAGAACTGACGGCAGAGGCACCTTATGTAGGCAGGTATGTGGCACCACCTTCTTCCTGTGTTTGGTGGCCCAGCCCAGTAAACATGATAAGGCCATGGAACCCACCAGAACACAACTCACCACCACAGGGATCAGCCAAGGCCTTTGGGAACCTGTATTTAAGCACAACAACAATGACAACTAAGTAAATAAGGACTTATAGGAGCTGAATATCAAAAATGTTCCCAAAAAACAGTAATGAATGAATGTGATAATCTGCAAATAAAGCAATGTGTGTGTGTGTGTGTGTGTGTGTGTTAAGGTGTGTGTTTGTTTGTTATGACCCTGTCTATTGTCTGTTGTTTGTTTGTGTATGCAGGCCTGCAGTTTGTCTTCAGTGTTGTGGTCTTTGGTTTTTGTCTCCTTTAAGTTTCCATCTAACAATTCCTCCTTTGCAGCTCAGCGCACCTGGTTCCAGTTTTCCCTCCTCATCCCAGTTAATTAACCAGCCAATCCGGATTCAGCTGCCCTGACTATATAAACCCTTCCTGTTTCTTTGTTATTGCTCTTGCCTGGGTGGTGGCAGTGCCCATATTGGTGGTTTGTGGTGATTCTTTGGTGAACCTTTTAGTTTTTCATTATGTAGAATTTTTGAGTGAGTTTGTTGTCGTGTTGTACTGACCAGCCCTTAGCTTAGCTTAGCTTAGTTTTGTGTTTTGTGGTGTTTGTGGGTAACTACTTTTTGAGGTCCTGGGGGGGAGCTTATTAGCATATACATAATTAGAATTGCCCTGGGGTTTACATGCTTGCATACATTAGATAACTGTTGTTAGCCACATTTCACTAGGATTAGTCAAGTGGTGACACCATCCCCTTTGATGCAATTTGGGGTGCTCTTTGGAGCACCTGCTATTGGTGGTGGGTTTTGTTTTCTCATTTTTATTTGGTGTCGCCATGTAGTTTTATTAACCCTTCGTTCCTCTTCATGGTTACCTTGTCTCCTTGAACCTGAGTTCTACACCTTAAAACTGTGGATGTGTGGATTTGTCCCTCACTTGTCAATCTGTTGTGCAAATGTTGGCACCATGGTCTTCCAGGCCCTAGGGGGCACTGTAACATTGTTTTTCAAGTTTCAAGTCACAGTGTAGTATGTAGGGCTGCTTTTTCTCTTCTCTACTGAATCATGTCTGGAAACCTCTGTCTGAAACTTGCTTTAATGCATCATGATTATGACCAATGACTGTATATGTAACATTCAAGCAGGTTTCAGACAGAGGTTCCCAAATATGATTCTGTAGAGAAGGGGAAAAAGCAGCCCCACATACACTGCAAAACGCACACACCCCAACACGCACATATAAATTGCATTCTTAGTCATTGATTACGACATTCAGACTTGTTGTGGGAAGCTTGTGGCAGGCAACAGAGACGGGGATTAACTATGACCGTCCACTCACTTGGAATGAATATGCACTGGATGCCTGTGGTGACATGCTGATGGCTGCCTTCAGCCTCTGCCTGGGCCAGCAGGCAGTACGTAGCACCTGGCCTCAGGCCACTGAATGTGTGTGTGAGGTGCTCAACATCCACCTCCTCCACAGTTCTCTGCCAAACAAGTTGAACAAGAATTTCATCTCAGTTACATTTGATTGCTGTAAACTATCAGGAGAATGTAGAGCTTGTTTGCACATCATCTAGATATTTTTATCTTTCATTTACCCCTTTCATTTTTTTCCTTTCATTTACACTTCAAACCACCTCAAATGGATATTTTTTTTAAATGCCCTCCAAAGTGAAGATATTTCAAAACACTGGATCCTTGGGATGCACATAAATGCAATTTTAAAAAGAAACATAAAAAACATCAATTTATAAAAATATCTAGATACAAGTAAACAAGCCCCAAGCTAATCTGTGAGTGCCAAATACAGACTAACCCCTTTTACTGTGTGCTAAAGCTGGTGTATGTACCCTGTGCCTAGGGTGATGGCCCACAGTATAAACAGGACCACTGATGATAACAAATGATCACACTTTTATGCTCTATGCTCTAAGTTCGGTTAACATTACAGCCAGCTGTACCTTATTCAGAATAAACATCATAAACATTTCTAGGGGCTACCATGAGCAGCTTGATTTAAAAAACCTTAAAGCAATAGTTCGGAGCACTTCCAACCATGGAACTGTTGTTTGAGCTTACTGAGTGCTGTCAGTAGGAAGAGGAATGAGAAAATGTGTGCAACAAACATAGACCAAATAGCAAACCAGCAGCTTAAACTGAATGGCATCATAAGCTCACTTTTAGTGTAAGTTCCTGTGGCACCATTCAGCTGGTGTAAGCTGCTGGTTTGCTATTCAGTCTATGTTCTTCCAAACTCTCTCATTCTTCTTCCTACCGATAGCACTTGGTGAGCTTGATCAACAGGACTATGGTGGGAAGTACTTCAGACTACTCTAAGCTATCACTAGATTTAAGGCCTGATGACCTGGATCAGAAATCTTGAGCATTGACGGCTAAACTCACATTGAAATCATCCCCACGTTCCCATATGGTCAGTGTAACTGTCATGATCAGAGACTGGTAACCAATGGTCACTTGCACAGCATCTCCTGACACCTTCACATCCATATCCATCACAATGATTGCTGACAGAGGGAAGAAATTTTTTGACACACAATGGCATATTATTTAAAGGTAGGGTAAGTGACGTTTGCTAATGTCAGCTAACACTAACTGAATGGGGTGCTGAAACTCAGTTTCAGTTTAATTTTTCTATGCCCCATTAATTTAATGTTAGTTTGCTGTTCAGTCTATGTCGTATCAAATTTTCAGATTTCTCCTTTAAGTTGTTCTGGGGTCTCATATTAAGCGGAGAGATTTATCTTTTCCCCACACCAAACAACAACATGAGAACATACAGCAAGAGGCGCCACTGTCTTACTGTTTCTCCTGTTGAAAGTGGCATTGAGTGCTGTCCACTCTGAATCTTGCCCGTCGCACTCTGCCTGTACGCGGATGCTATAGTCTGAGTCTGAGGCCAGGTCAGAGGTCAGGTCACATTTAGGATGTTGGATGTGTTGGCATTCCATGGCCTCCACCCAAGCCCCATTCTTAAAACGCAGCTCCCACTCGCTGTTGAGAAAGTGTCAGCCAATGATACTTAGTAGGAGGTATTTAGGTGTGGTGTGTAACTGTGGTGTCAAAATCTGGCCTTTTTTTGTTGTTTCATCTCTTCATCTTTGATTCTACACTGAATGCACATGACAAGTCAAGGCAAAGTGACTCATTAAGTACACAGTTAGTAGTTTGGATGCACAACAGTGACCTGACACCATTTTGTGCCAGCGCAATAAAGTGCAATAAAACAGCAATTTCAATTAAAGTGACATACCAAAGAGCTTGTGATTGTACAAGACTAATCTTGTACAATCAAGGCTGACTGTGTCAGTGAGAGAGAGTACTGCATGCCTCATCCTTACCCCTGGAACTGGACGGAGTAGTGCAGAGCAGAGCACAGTGCCTTGGGGGGACTCCATCGCAGTACGTGCCTCATATTTACAGACTCCATGGTGACATTCCTAGGTGCTGACAGACGTTCCGTGCCTGTGAAACGAAGAATATCGGTTGTGTAACTTTACATGGCACATAAAACACTGTCAATAGAATGTGACAAATAGCAATCAGGCTGAGCATTTTACATGTGTTCAAACAAGAGGTAGAGTTCAAATCAGGGTTGCACTCTAGATACAGTACATGTGAAATATAGCATGTGACAATTATTCTGTAACTGTAAAATCTTAACAAACATTAAAATATTCATCTTGTGGTGTGTTTTCTGTGTCACTGGTAGTATGTTTAATTTCTGGATACAGTTTTGCATTTTTTTCTAATGTAGACAAAAGTCCAAGTTGGATGATTTGATGATTTGTAACTAAAGTAAAGAGATATATTTCTACTTTCTTGTAATAATGGGTTAACAAGTGATCTATTGTGAGTTCACCTCTGTAAATGAATTCCTCACAATCCTTGAACATACTGCAGTGATTTTAGACCCAGATTAGACCCAGAATGCCAGATGATTGCCATTCAGAGCATTTCACAGCACTTACCATTACTTATTATGATGTGAAGGACCAGTAGAAGTAACTTGCCGATGACATGGGTTCCTTGAAGCATCACCTTACAGCTGCGGCCTCCGTCCCTCTGGTCTTGTGTCTTGTGTGGTGTGTCTGTCCCCACGCCGGTCAGTCAAACAGCTCATCTCTTTCTTCACAGACGATGAGCAGCATGAGGTTGAATCATCTCATCTCCATGACTTAGTACATTTCTCATCTCATCTCCATGACTTAGTACATTTCTCATCTGATCATTCCCTGTCACAAGAATTCCTGTGTGGATGCAGAGTTCTTCGGAGCCTTGTTTTAAAACCAGTAATTTTCTAGTTCCAGTTCAGTAGCCTTAGCTGTAATGTCTCAGTTATTGTTGTGGTTGTGGCTTCATATACAGAAGAATGGGGTGGGGAATATCCAGTCTAACCAGTTAGTGTTACATCTTTTTCATGCTGCTTTAAGTCACTATTTGTGTGTATTACTGGTGATTCTGCTGTAGAGGAAGTATATGATCAAGTAGTCTTTGTGTTTGTGTGACAGTGTTCCCTTAGATGGGGGATATGGTTTACAGAAACCAGGTCTCTCCCTCTCTCTTTCTGTCTCTCTAATTTTTTAATATAGCACTTTTTCTAGAACAAATGACTACTCATAAAGGCGTCACTTAAAGGTGACAAACACAACAACAAACATTGATGTCAGGACCATGAGAGCTTGGCGGTTGGAGTTTTTGTTAATGTTATGAGAGGGGCTGAGGAGGGCAGTTGCTTCATTGGTCTGTTTTTTTGTTGTGTGGAAAGGTTGTGTGTGTGTGTGTGTGTGTGTGTGTGTGTGTGTGTGTGTGTGTGTGTGTGTGTGTGTTGGGTCAGGCTGGTTGGGTCAAGTTGGGTCAAGTTGGGTCAAGTGGTGGCACACACACACACACATATATACACACACATGTACACTTTGTTTTCAATTGCCATACACATTGACATTGACTGGCTGTCTGCTATGAGAATTACCATGTCATATTTGATGCTGAACAAGCCTCTCCCAGCAGGGGTGGAGTCATGACATACTAGAAGTGGTTATCCTGAAGACACACTAATGGAGGGTAAGAGAGAGAGGTGGAGAGGTAACGAGTATCGGGTTATTACACATATCTATCTTTGGGTAGACTTTGTACTTTCATGATGCTCAACCATTAACTAGGCCATAAATTCATCATATCATCCAGGACCTTCCTTTTATGGCCAAACAGACTTCCCCCTAAAACCTATGGCAAGACTAAAACTACGGGTTAGCAGGGGTGTTTTTCAGTGATATGATACTGAATATGATTATCATTATTATTATCAAGAGCTCTACCAAAACCCTGACATAAAGCAAATGGGTGGGTGGGGAAAAACTGTCTGTTTTGTCTGTGTTTTCTCAGGAACTTTCTTTTTCTTGTGTTATTATGGCTGCCTCTTTCACCGTGAAATCTTAAAGTTAGTCTAAAAGTTTTATGAAAATGAAATTAAGAAAAACGGTGTTGTGTGTTATGAGATGTCATGTCATGTGTTTAATTGTGTAAAACCATTAGCTCAGGCATGGTATTAGACTGGACCTATATCAGTAAGTAGATGAGACCTGACGAATGGCACAGAAACAACAGGCGCAGGTGTTATTGTTTGGGTACGCCATAAAGTTTGGTCAGTAGGCTTGATCGAGGGATGACGAGGGATGTTCCACTTGTTGACTTCCCTGGCAAGGGCAATTTAGTTTCTTTTTTATATGCCTCTTAGTGACCCACTCTGTGTCACTGGGTTTGACTCAGACTGAATTACCAGTGGGTCTAAACCCAGCCCCAGGTTTCACCTTTTTGACACACAGTAGTTTTTTTTATTTTTTTGTAAGTCACACAAAAACAGAAACTGTGTATTGATTGCACCCATGTATTCTACATTTACATGTAAATCTACAGTTTATGAAACATTACTTGTGAATCAGAATCTTTTTATGATTAAGAAAAAAGAAATTAATCCTCCTGTATTAACCTCATGGTTGAAGAAATAAATTAATAAACCATGGTAAATGGCCATCAAATGAAAGTGTATCCTTTTATAGCTTGAGCTATGAGACATACAGTAACTTCTTTTCCACAGCGCACACACACACACACATCATGGACACACACAATGTCTCAGACCCCCTCATGTGCCCCCCACCACTGAGTAGTCAGTAGATTATGTCAGCTGACAAACAGTTTCACACCCTCCTTCATCGATGACATCATCATCATCTCTGACAGAGTTAGAAACGGGGCCTTTGGGCGTGAACTGGTTTTATGGCCCCCAGGAAAGAGTAAAGTCCTGCTGTTTCATAGAGACACATCACACTGTGAGTGCTGCATATCTCCTCATTTCTGCTAAGAACGACCACACTAATAGACAAACCTTCTGCTTGGCAGTTCCTTTGTATTTAGAGGAATTTGTCAGGAATTCTCTCCACCACTGAGAGACCACAACAACTGTTGTACTTGTTTTTTTCCCACAAGATTTTGTTATTTCTTAGTAACCATGTCGACGGTTATCGAGGCAGTTGGATTCTTCTTGGCTGTGGCTAGCTGGCTGATCATTGGGACATCTCTGGCCAACGACTACTGGAAGGTGACCTCCTTCTCTGGCAGTGTAATTGTTTCCAATCGGCAGTATGAGAACCTGTGGCACTCCTGTGCCGAGGACAGCACTGGGGTGGCGAATTGTCGGGACTTTGAGTCTTTGTTGGGTCTGCCAGGTAAGAGCCCTGTGTGGGCCTCCAAAAACAGCTACACATTAATCCAGTGGTTGATCCATCTTGAAAAGATGGATCAACCACTCCAGATGAAAAAAATAATGACAAGCAAATATGTATCAAAAAATTTATTCCATTCATTCTAACTCTAGTGAATATCTCTCAATTGGAATGAATGTATTGATTTAAATGCATTTTGAAAAAACAAGATGCGAAATTAGAGATTTCTATTTGAGCCATTTACCCTTATAAGATGACTTTAGCAGCTTTCAGTTTCAAAGTGTAAAGATTATTACCACTGAAGACTGTTTGCCAAAGGCGGGCTTTATTACTTGAACATTCATTAACGCCTCTTGCCGCCATTTTGTGCTTTAAGCCATAAGTTATAACACACCCACTGATTCTAAGAATATATGATAATATAGATTGCTATATCCATTTTGTGCTATAAGCCATAGGTTATAAGACACCCACTGATTCTAAGAATCTATGCGGGTTACAATAGAACTGAACCAAATCACATTAAAGATGTGTACTGTATTGAAAATAGTTAGGGAAATAGCAAGCTAAGGCGTTTCTTGCTAGTTGTAGATAATTCTTGTATTTTTATGAATTATTCTTATATTCTTCTTCTTATTTTTTTGTTATTATTAAGATAGGTCTCAGTAATTATTGGACACTTATTTTTGTGTACAATTATTTTATTTTCTGTGATATATTTTCTAGCATCATATATTAGCAATTTTTGGATATAACATGCCTTAGTTATTTAAGACACTAGCTTTGCCAATAACAGAAAATCCTAAAATCTTACATGAAGTTGTAGATGATCGCTTTCGTTTGAGCCAAACAACTCTTATTCAAGGGTGACCTCTAATGTGTTTTCTTCATCAATGATATTAATAAATACCATAAACACACTCCTGTGTTGCACAACCATTACATTTGTAGTTTCAGATGTAGAGGCACTCTGTGGACAAATATGTAAAAAGTGTCTTTGTGATTACATGAATATTTCTGATAGATTCAGAGTAGAAACACCTAACTATATTATGTTTTTATGGGCTCTCTGTGCCTAAACTTGAATAATGATATGCTTAACCATGATACAGTATTTCCTTTGTATATTTTGTGCTTAACAAATAGAATAAACACCCCATGGTACTGTATGCACCCATTTAACCTTCTGCCTGCTACTATTCTCTAAAAAACTACATGAGTTTAAAACTGAATTTTAAATTCAGTTGCTGAGAGAGGTTGGTTAACACAAAGCGGTTTTATTGTTTGTTTCATTAATTGTGTGTGTGTGTGTGTGTGCATGCGTGCGTGTGTGTATGTGTGTGCGTGTGTGCTTGTGTGTGTTCTCAGGTCATATCCAGGCATGCCGTGCGCTGATGGTGGTCTCTCTAGTTCTGGGCCTTGTTGCCATCATCACATCTATAATGGGACTCAAGTGCATCCATCTAGGCAGCAACACAGAGCAGGGCAAGGCCAAGATCGCCACCACTGGGGGAATCCTCTTCATCCTGGCAGGTGGGCGGCAAATGCTCTCTCTCTGCTGCATGGATGCACACAAACTGAAAACATATGTCTCTAAATCAGATATGAAAACATATGTCTCTAAATCAGATATGAAAACATATGTCTCTAAATCAGATTCTGCCCTTCAACATCTGCCTTCAACAATTACCACCAACATTATCTGTCTATCTGTCTCTTTGTGTCTATCTGTCTATCCAAGCTTTAGTGCCCTTCAGTAGTGTAGGAGGGTGTAGGAGAGAGTTTCCCTGACTGCCTTTGATATGACCTCACTCTTTCTTACTTTGCCATTTACTGTCCTGCAGGGACATCTGACATGGTGGCAATCAGCTGGTACGCTGCCCGCGTCGTCCAGGACTTCAGCAATCCGTTCTTTGGAGGTATCAAGTGAGTAGCGGCGCACTGTTGAAAAGAACTACGCATGCACACACGCCCTTCTCACTCCACACTCTATTTGCATTTTACAATAGCACATTTCACAGCCATTTGCATCAACCCAACGCAACTCAAGGCCCTGACTGTTGACGTGTTTGGTGGCAGGTTTGAGCCAGGTGCAGGGCTGTACATTGGATGGGCCGGAGGCATCCTGGCCATCTTAGGAGGAGCCCTTATGTGCTGTGCCTGCAAGAGAGCATCTGGAGGAAGTGGAGGGTGAGTTCGGTTCCTTTCTAATTAATAATTACATGTAGGAATTATGGGGATGTTTTTTCACATTTAAAGGTATATTACAGGGTAAATCAACCCATAGCCCTGCACTGAGTACTGTCAATAAAAAAATTAACAACAAAATTTGGTACAACATAGACTGTATAGTAACGCTGGTTAACGCTAACCAATAGGGGCAAACAGGAGCGGAATTTAGGTCTTGGCTACAACAGGGAAGATCAATCTGTGACTCAATGGTCTAGTGAGGAGAAAAAAGTAGGCTACAAAATGCACTCTCAAAACTTGGAGCGCTTCTGTATCTTCGCTTGAGGCTTAAATGACTATATAAAATGCGAAGGACACAGCGACATTGATATGTTATCTTTTTTTAATCGAGATCAGCAGGGGGCCCCCTAGAGGCCAATATCCGCTGCTGGGGGCAAAGAACACTGAGCTTCTACACCCCCGCTATAGTTAGCATTAGCTACCATTTTGCTATTTGGTCTATGTTGTCGCAAGTTTTCTCTTTCTTTTTCCTACCAACATCATTCACTGACATCAAACAGGGTTAGGGGTTGATTTGTATATGGGGTAACACCTTTAATTTCATTTTATTTCTTCTCTGAGGACAGTCTTCATTCTGTGTCTGTCAACCTTTGTCTGCTTTATAAGTCTCACGTTGCTAATACCTCTTCACAGAGGATACCCAAAAGGAGGAGCTGCAAAAATCTACAGCAAAGCCCCTATGTCTGACAGTGGGACCACCAGAACCAACTACGTCTGAAGCCTTACAGTGAAATTGCCACCATTTCCAGGTGTTTGTTGAAGCCCTGTGAATGTGCTAGTCTGTGCTACTCTGTACTTCCATTCTCTCCAGCATTACTTCTGCTTTTGTGAGTACTGTACCTCCATTTTAAAGGCCTGTATATGGCCTATATATTTCTGTATGGCTTTAGAACACAGTTTTCCTTTAAAAAAAGCAGTTGTTTTTTATTGTTGTAAAATGTGTGTTTTTAAACAGTGTAATGTTTATCTAATGTTACAGTTTCACCTAATGTTCTGTAACTACCTGGTGTAACTGGTAAAATCCATTCAATAAAATCTTTGTGATAGACTTTGTGTCATGGACTACTTCTGAATGAACACCACTTTCACACACACAAACTGATAAGCATTGCACATGCAGTACAATCTGTGTGGATTATGAGCAGAATATATGAATAGATGATTAATCTCCACTGACATAATGTTGTGACATTCCTCCAGCATCCCATAATCCTCCAGTACACCTCCCACATTGCTGACACTGGGGCGGACGGATTACATCCCAGGCACATTCATAATGCTACATATTATTTATGTCTGTATGTCTGTCTGTCTGATTGTCTGTCCATGAGTGTGGTTGCCTATCCATTTATTCTGAATGTACAGTACCGCTCAAAAGTTTGGGATCACTTGGATTTTCTAGTTTTCCATGAAAGCACTCAACAAATCAATCATAGCAAATCAACAAGACTTTCAGTGCTTGTTAGATAATATATAATTAATGCTTTTATTTGAAGTGAGGAATGTGTTCTTTAAACTTTGCTTCCATTTAAAAAAAGTCACCTTTTGTTGTAATTACAGCCTGGGAGATGTTAGGCAGTCTAACTGCACATTTTTCTAGTAAAACAGGCAAATTAGGTCATGTCTGACCTAACCTACATGTGTATGCAAGTGTTTTTGGACAGGGCACTGAGCTTTGAATTCTCTAGTGGCGAAGCCATCTTGCAAGGTAGTTTGGATCTCTGTTAAGGAGATTTGTTACTGAAATCAAAGCCACTTACAGTACATGTGTAATTCACACAGCAGTTTTGTGTACAGCATCCAATGTTTCACATGCAATTTTCTCATTTTCCTATTTTGCCTGTTTCTGTGTTTGTGGATGTGTTTGTGTTTCTGTTTGTATTTGTTTTTTGTGTTGGGTCTCAGATCTGGTGTCCCCTCCGATTAGTCATAACTGTCAAGGAGTTAGTCTGTTAAGGAGATTTGCCACTTACAGTACATGTGTCATTCATGCAGCAGTTTTGTGTACAGCATCCAATGTTTCAGATTCACTTTGGACACAGGATGCAGCAGCGTGGAACATGAGGCCAGCGCACCACTGGCCCTGACGCGTGACAGACACGGCTGTAGTGCATTTATCCATGGGCTTGAGGGTCAGTAATCTCCGACTAGCGCTGACTAAGGGGAACCATCCCAATCCGCTCAGCCAAAGACAGTGCACCCCGGCGACGTGACGTGACACCAAGCCCCAGACAGTCTGGGGAGGGAGGAGGAAGGGTGGAGGGTGTTGAGTTGCGTGGGCTGAGGCCCGACCCCATTGGATGATGGTGAAGGTTCTGGGCAAGCTGGGTACAAATACCAGGGCATCACCTGTCTTCATGTTCACAGTAATCACAGTTGGTGTTCCCTGAACTCAGGCCAGTGGAATAGGGCATCAGTTGGACATAACAGTTGGTCTTCCTCTAACTCAGGTCAGTGCATTTGGGCGTCAGTCATAGTTGGTCTTCCTCTAACTCAGGTCAGTGCGTTTGGGTGTCATAGTTAGTCTTCCTCTAACTCAGGTCAGTGCATTTGTGGCAATGCAGTGGCAATGCAGTGATTGACACCCTACCGAGGACCCTTAGGTTTTATAAGGTTTAACTGGCACTACCTTATGTAATGGCTGTGGGTATTGCTGAGATGGAGCTGTAGCCAGTTGGCTCCAGTCTTTAACAGCATGAGATTGAATATGTAGCTGTATCTTTCTTTTAGGCTTCAGCTCCTCCAGTTTGCCAAGATGAGCCCGAAATATATCATCTTCAAGAAGATTTGCAAGGACAAGTCGGTTGGTACTGGTGACTGGCTATAAAAGAGTGGTTAATATTTGGATTTACCATAGCCTATGAGACAGACATAAGAGACAACAACTCTTTAATCTCCTGACGTGTTTTGTCAATAGGTGGGAGTATATATGGGCAAGAGAGACTTTGTTGATCGCATTGACTCCACAGATGTTGTGGGTGAGTTCAACAATAGATACATTTTATTTAATTAATTAAATACTTCATTATTTTTATTTAGGTTTGACATGGAGAATTCACATTAATGAATGTAAAAAATAATTGTGCCAGAATTAGCCAAAATATCTATTTTACATCTGTTGTCCATGGACCGATGTTAAAAGGTCATATGCATATTAAATGAGACACTACACATATGCATGCATCATTGTAAAGGCATGGATAAGTAAATCTTCTGAGAACACTCAAAATATCAACAAATCTCTCATGCCCTTGAGGTATGTTAACCTGGTTGTTCTCCTCCTCCCTGTATAGATGGGGTTGTTCTGGTTGACCCGGAGGTGCTGCAGGGCAAGAAAGGTTTGTGCTTCTCACTCACATTAACCATTTACTGTATGTCAGTTTTACGTTTACTTGGTTTGGTTGTGTTCAGTTTTAAATTCATCTTAATCATGGCAGTTCAAATAGACATGACCCATTTACAATGCAATGTCATGCAATTTAATTTCGCTATGCCCCATTCAGTTACTGTTAGTTATCAGTTCTCTATTTGGTCTAGAATGTGTCCCATTTTCTGGTTCTTTTTCCAATAGACAGCACTTTGTGACCCCAAGCAACAGGGCTATTGATTAAATCACACTGGATTTCTTCTTTAAATGTAAACAGAAATGTACTCAAACCATTCTCATCTTTGATGCCCCCCAGTGTACATCACCTTGTCCTGCACTTTCCGTTACGGCCGGGATGACATGGATGTGATGGGCATATCATTCCGCCGGGACATCTTCATGTCCACGCGACAGGTTTACCCGCCCCTGCAGGACAAGGAACAGATGATTCTGACCAAGGTGCAGGACAGGATCCTAAAGAAACTTGGGGAAAATGCCTACCCTTTCTTCTTCGAGGTAGGTAACAGCCTAGGTGTCTGGCACAATCTTATAAACAGAGGTTACTTCATTATGCTTATCTACAAATGCCTCATGCATGAATATTAATATAAAATGATTCATCAAATTAAAATAAGATGAATACATTTAAATGAATGAAGGGAAACTTTTTAAGTAAGGCTTCATAATTTGTCCATGAAATCTATGTTCATTACTCCTTTTTCTATACAGTTCCCTGATAACCTGCCCTGCTCAGTGGGACTGCAACCTGCTCCCTCAGATGTGGGAAAGGTGAGGGGGGCATGGCCATCACTACAGGGCTTTGTGAACCTTGCTTAGAAAAGACATGCTCAGGCCTTGCTTAAGAATTTAGCAATTGTAGAATTGAAAGTTAAGGAGTTGTCATTAAAACAGGGTTATCAGCACACAACACAATTCTTGAATTAATATGCATTTTAATATTGTGTAACATATTATCTGTTTCAATAAACTGTTTTGTTTTGTGTTGCTTTTTGTCCTCTTCAGCACTGTGCTGTTGAGTTTGAGGTAAAAGCTTTCAGTGCCGAGAACCAGGATGCCAAAGTTCGGAAGAGGTCAGTAAAAAGACTACATCTGAATCTCAATGCCCACCCTTAGGCCCCTTGAGGCCCTGAGCCATCAAACATTTCACTTACATGCATTGGCTTTATGACTGGCTGACTGATACCAGTGAAGTCTCTGAGGGTGGAGGGTTTAGTAATTAAGGTTTAGGGACACTGGGATTCAGTCCGGGTCTCAAACTTCCTCAGTAGTGTCATTGTCCCTGGGGAGCCTGAGGCTCAGCCATTGTGGCTCAAGTCTCCCCACCTCTGTCCATCACAGGAGCACCGTTGCTCTGGCGATCCGCAAGGTGCAGTACGCACCTGAGCAGGACGGTCCCGCACCCTCTGTGTCCACCACCCGGGACTTTGTCATGTCAGACAAGCCTCTTCACCTGGAGGCCAGTCTGGATAAAGAGGTAGTCAGCTCCTCCAGCAGCCACTACTGTCAAGTCTACAGATATTATTCAAATGGTCATTGGAAAGAGTTTGAAAGTATATTTACCTCCTGGCATACTCAGGTTCATCAGGACAATAAAAAAACAGCAAATTATTTTGCCTTTGTAATAAATCCTTAGCAATAATTCATGAGGAATACAATATCTCAATCGTTTTTATTTTAATGTGGTGGCAAGATGGTTTACATGTTTATGTAAACCATTTTGTTAACCATTTTGATTTATCAAAACAGAATAAATTAAAAGAGTGATAACTTTAATTAATTAGTCACTCTTTCCAACAGACATACTATCATGGACAGCCAATAAAAGTCCATGTGAAAGTCAACAACACCTCAAATAAAAATGTGAGGAATATTATTATTTCAGGTAAAAAGGAACACGCATGATTGAAATTATACTATAATATCACATTTGTAATTACTGTGATTGTAGTCATAGCCAAAATGTAATTTGTGTTTTTTTGCTTGTTGTTTAGTGGACCAAATCGCCAATGTGGTGTTGTACTCCAATGACAGTTATGTGAAGACAGTTGCTACTGAGGATACTGGGTATATGTTTACATTAACGTATAGTGTATTATTAGCTTCAGCTTCAGTGGAGTTGCTCTATATACATACTTGTGCAATGTTAAAAGTCTTCCTATGGGAATGCAGTGAAATCTATACAGAGAACTTTACATTAGCGAAGTCACATATAGCCGTGTTGCTCAATTGACTTGACTTTTGCATCTGTTAAGGGAAACATTGGAGGCTGGTGGGACTCTAGACAAGGTATATACCGTGCTTCCTCTCCTGGCCAACAACCGCGAAAGACGAGGCATCGCACTGGACGGGAAACTGAAGCACGAGGACACCAACCTGGCCTCCTCCAGCGTGTGAGTACGATTCCTCAACGCCCCCCAAAGAGACACACCCAGAACCTCTGGTGTGTTAATGTGCTGCCAAAACATGCTCAAAACCTCCCCCTGTGTCAGTGTTCTTCCCACACATACACATGCTCAAAAAAGGCCTCTAGCCCTGTTCACACACGCCCAAAGCCCAGGGTTATCGCAGGAGGAACAACAGACTGTCACACCCTCAGTGGAATTAGCAATCGTCCGTGGAGGAACGTTTTTGTTTCCAGAATAGGAACACCTTACAGTAATAACAGGGCTAAGCAAATGCTGCACCTAGACATTACATGTGGTGAGATGTTTGTGTGAAAACAATTTTGCAAACAAAGCCTCTGTGTGTGTGTGTGTGTGTGTGTGTGATACTGGATTGCTGCTTTGGCCTCTACACAAACAACTCCAGAGCTCTTGGTGTGTCTGTTCACAGCTTTGGCCTAGCTCAGTAGGGTATCATTGTATTGGCCTCACTGAGTGCTAATTAGTAAAACTAGCCCAGGGCTTTCTGGCTCCTGGCAGCTGGTGTTGTGTATGACTTGTTCAGTAACAGACTATTCTGTCTCCCCCTACAGTTTTAAACCAGGGGTGCTTAAAGAGGTGCTGGGCATTCTGGTGTCCTATCGAGTTATGGTCAAACTCATCGTTGGAGGGTAGGTTCACTCTGGGTATTTATTTATTTTCTAAGACTAGCATCATCTCTCTCTCTCTCTCTCTGTGTGTGTGTGTGTGTGTGTGTGTGTGTGTGTGTGTGCGTGTGCGCGCACGCGTGTGTGTGTGTGTCTGGCTGTTTGTCTAGAGTGTGATTGTCTGCAATATCTATGTGCTAATGCATTTCATTCATTTTCCTAATTTGATGGCAAACAAATTCTGTTTACTGTCATGTCATTTCTTTGGCAGGATGTTGGGATCCAGGTGAGATTTTCTTTCTTATAGTTTTTCTTCTGATGCGGTAGAAACAGTGCTTTCTGGGGTGGTAGAAACAGTGCTTTCTGGGGTGGTAGAAACAGTGCTTTGTGTGGTGGTGGTAGAAACAGTACTTTGTGTGGTGGTAGAAACAGTACTTTGTGTGGTGGTAGAAACATTGCTTTGTGTGATGGTAGAAACAGTACTTTGTGTGGTGGTAGAAACATTGCTTTGTGTGGTGGTAGAAACAGTACTTTGTGTGGTGGTAGAAACAGTGATTTGTGTGGTGGTAGAAACATTGCTTTGTGTGGTGGTAGAAACAGTACTTTGTGTGGTGGTAGAAACAGTGATTTGTGTGGTGGTAGAAACAGTACTTTGTGTGGTGGTAGAAACATTGCTTTGTGTGGTGGTAGAAACAGTGATGTGTGTGGTGGTAGAAACAGTACTTTGTGTGGTGGTAGAAACAGTACTTTGTGTGGTGGTAGAAACAGTGATGTGTGTGGTGGTAGAAACAGTACTTTGTGTGGTGGTAGAAACAGTGATGTGTGTGGTGGTAAAAACAGTGCTTTGTGTGGTTACGAAAACATGATGTATCCACATATACACGAACATATTTACACTAATGCCTTTCTCTCTGGTCAGTGAGGTCGGAATAGAGCTACCATTTCGGCTGATGCACCCAAAACCTGATGCAGGTATATAAATGTGTGTGTGTATATGTGTGTGTGTGTATGTGTGTGTGTGTGTTAGTGCTGTCATCTGTTACTGCCTGTGTCATGCTGCTGAGTGACATGCTGTGATAATGCACGAGAGGTTGAAAGCACATTGCTTATTGCACATATGTGCTGAGGCATTTCATCTTACATTTTATGTCTCTATTCCCCTCATGCACCATGAAGTGAAAGAGAGGTAGGTTGTTGCTCATGAAAAGGATGTTCTCTCTTTTCATAAGATATGAATTCACCGTTGCAGGAGAACCCCTACCCTCCACTCCACCATCATACAATGACAAACTGTAATGTCTGGAGCCCCAGGGAGCAGCTCTTGTTGTCACTGTCGTTGTGTTGCCTGGGCCCTTGTCTTTTACCCATCTTGGCGTGACCTCCTCTCTAATCCCTCCCCTCCCCAACCCTTTTGAGACAGCTTTAATATGAGCTTATCTCTACTCATCTCAGCACCTGGCTGTGTGCTCTTGTGCTCCATCTGATCTCCTGTTTCCTGTCTCTGTGTGTGCGTGGTGTACAGCGAGGCTGAGGAGGAGATGGTGTTTGAGGAGTTCAAACGCTCTTACCTGAAGGGCATGGCGGAGGATGAGGAGGGCAATGTGGGGGAAGAGGCCTAGGCTGGGACACAGCACTGCAAAAAGGGGACACCTGTGACGAGGTCGCAATGCGGAACCCATCTGCGTCTGAGACGTGCTGAAATGTCTTGGGTGGTTACTGTATGTAAAATGCTGAAAGGTATATGCTGGAAGACTTCTACCTGCTAATCCTGATGACTGTAGATATTGTTGTGCACCTTGTGTTAAGCATGATTGACCACCAGGGGTCACTGTAAATGAGAGCTGCCATGGTGTCATCACAATATCTTCACAATTCTGTTTATGTACATGTACTGGAATGATTTGGGCTCATAACATGGGTTTATATGTAGATGTAGTAGTAGATGGCAGGTATTTGTCAAACTATAACATTTGGCATATTAGATAATATGGCTACATATTCCACAGTGGCTAAATATGATTAATCTGATGATGCTGTATGTCTGTTGGGTCTGGTATTGTTCTCTGTATTATGATGTTTGATTCAGGTCAGTGCACCAGAGGAACGCCTCAATAAAGTCACTCAGGGACTGGAATCATTTTCTTTAATAGTGTATTTCAGAAAGTTTCATCTCTACCCAATGGCACAATAGCAATAGCAAATACAAAAAACACTACAGTACAATACATTGCAGCTTCATTTGTTTCTTTCATTTACACACTTGCCACACAGACTTTCTTATTCCCCATTCCTCAAGGCATGCTGCATATTCCCCATTCCTCAAGGCATGCTGCATATTCGTTTTGATCAAACTTCATGCAATAACAACCGAAACAGTCACTCCCAGTTTCCTCATAATATCATAACCACAATTTACTGCTTCAGTGTAAGATTGCGATGCATCTCAACTTGCCCTCATTTATTATGGAAAGGGCTTCAAGGATGTGAGTGGAGCGAGAGGCTACTGAGAGGACTAGCCAGAGCATGCTGAAATAAGTGATATAGGTAGAAAAAAAACACTATTCTGCAGAAGGGCTGTGTAATAAAACACCCTTTAATCGGAGGCCTCTCTGAAATACACATATCTATTGAAAGATAGTAGTTTAGTAGTCAAAGATGTAAGACCTACACTGGAAATGGCAACAAATTATGGTTTAGTTAGGAATACAGGCATTTGCTAGGCATACAGAGTTCGCTCGGTTAGTTGTGGGTCATTTGTTGTGCTTGGTTATCAGGTTGCATGTGCTGTATTGTATCTATATATAAGTATTTATTTGAGAATCTCGTCATGAAAATTAATATTATTATATCACACAACAAAATGATTTACTTGATCATGAATTTGCTGTTCCACATTGAAATAGCTTGTAAAGGGCACGTATACTATTTGTCTGCATTGCCTGGGAACAACAGCTTGTATCTCTATTTGATATTATGCAGACTGGCTGACCTACGTATGACGGTGGCGTTTGGTTGTGTGTCTAGGGCCTAGGGGGCTTTGAGGTTGGGTTTGGTAAGTCTTCCCATGCGAAGTTCAATTCTCCCCATGTATAGTTCCCTGTGAATGGGTTTACAAACTCTCTGGACAACGGCTGTTCGCACGAATCGGGATAGAGCAGGAAGCCAGAGAACGTGCTGCTGCATTCCGAGTTTGTGTACATGCCGTTGGTATCGTCATCCTTGACCTGCAGCCACACCATATCTCCAGCATTCAGGTGCAGTATAACCTGCTGCGAGGCAGTTCCCAGGTCATTTGGCTCAGTGGTCTTTACCACTGGCAGGAAGTTATGGAAGAGTCCAACCTTCAGCACTTTTCTGAAGACCTCCAGGTTATAGCTGAAGACGTAGGTGCCATTGACAGGTGCAGCGTAGATGCCTATCATGGGGTCGTAATTCCCCGGGTAGTTGTAGATGACATTGGCGAACCTCACAGGCTGGTTTGGTGGTGGGAAGTTGCTGGTCAGAGCTGCTGAGAAGGCTGACTGGACGACTGGCGCGCACGGTCCGGGCACTCCTTTCATGCCAGCGTCCCCCTTGTCCCCCTTCGTGCCGTTCCTGCCTGAGACTCCCGGATCGCCTGCAGCACCTTTGTCACCCTTGGGTCCCATCGGCCCTGGCAGTCCGTCCATTCCGTCTGTGCCATCCATGCAGGTACACTCACCCTTCATCCCCCGGTCTCCCTTTTGACCCCCAGCCCCAGGCAGTCCTGGTAAACCCATGTCACCCATGTCCCCTTTCAGTCCTTTTGGACCCTGTGGGCCTGGTGCACCCGGAAGGCCCCTCGCCCCTGCACTGCCAGGAAGGCCTGTCTGTCCTGGAGAACCTGGGATGGAATCGCAGCTCTGCGGACAGATGCCCGCGTCCCCCTGAGGTCCTTGTGGGCCAGGAGAGCCGTCTAGACCCTGATCACCCTTGTCACCTGGAGCACAGAGGTGAAATGACAAGAATGGGTGAGCAGTTAAAGACCATTGTAAAGGTTCTATGCTCTATTGAGTGAGATTCTATAGGTGAGCTGTTGAAGACAGTTCTAAAAGTTCTGTGCTCTATTGTGTGAAATTCCATAGACAGTTCTAAAGCAGATAGTTCCGGTATGTGATTACTATTGGTTGAATCGTGTTTGATGCCATTGCAAAATCTATGCTATACCACAACACAGATCGCATTGTGTTCTATACTGCTGTGCCATACAAAAGCTACAGTGATTGTGCTTGTGCGTTACTTGGCAACCATTCAGCTAGAGGAAATCTATTACAACTCTCCTTAGCCTCGGTAAAACAAGCATAATCCACAGCCTCGTGTGGCCTATTGCTTACTTCAATGAGTTATGTACTTGCTTGTGTGACACTCCACAGGTGAGTAGCTGCACACAGCTATGTAAGTGTTACACTCTGTTGTGTGAGATTCCAGCTCACCCTTGAAGCCTTGAGATCCTTTATTGCCAGTGATCCCCCCTGCTCCCTTCTCCCCTTTCATGCCTTCGTCTCCTTTCTGACCTAACAGCCATACAGGAGGTGTCAAGAAAGGTGGTTTAGTCATTACAACGCAGACAGGAAAATCAAAAGTAGATTCCAGACATTTCTTTTGAAAAACATATTCTGATGAGAGGCCATGTTACCAACCTTTTGGTCCCTGATGACCAACAAATCCTGGTTGACCTCTGAACCCAGTCAAGCCTCGTCTGCCTGGACTTCCAGGTAGCCCTAATATTAGAGATTGTTGTTTATAGAATAACCAAAACGTCTGAATGTGAATGAGCACTTGAAGAAAGCACACATAGCTCTATATACTAAATACACACAGGTGTAGGATACTCTCTCTGGGACTAAGCTTAAATAGCACTTGAAGAGTGAGTTTTGAAGTCTGGCATGTACCTGGTAGACCCCTGTCTCCTCTGTCACCTTTGGGGCCCATGTTGTTGCCTTCGCACAGCATACACATGCAGAACCAGGGCACCTCTTTCATGGGTGGAGGCACTGCCGACAACAGAAGCATCTCGCAGTAGGATCCATCTGGCTCACTGTCCAACGTCAGGTTACCCGCCCGGCCTCCCTGGGTCATGTTCCCTCTTGGCGGCAGCATAACTGACTGCTTGGGCTGGCCTACCCCTGCCATTGGGTTACCATCCATTGGTGTGGGATAACCATCAGAGCTGTCAGGCGGCATGGGGAAACCACTAGAATGCATGGGGTAGTCATCCATCGGCATGGTATCATCATCAGATGGCATGTAATCATAGGGTGGCATGAGAAAGTCACCAGGTGGCATATGTCCCCGTGCCCTTGGGACTTGGTCATGTAGAATGTCATTTGATCCTGAGCCCACTCCATAATCATTGGGGGGAACGGGTCGGTCCGGAGAGCCGACAGGTGGAGGAGACGGGACGTCTGGAAGTCGAGGTATCATCCCTGAGGAGATGGGGAACAAAGGGAGGAGCACAAACAAAGCCCACATCCTCTGCAGAGATAGAGAGATAGAGAAAGAGAGAAAGAGAGAGAGAGAGAAGAGAGAGAGAGAGAAAGGGAGTGAGAGAGAAAGAGAGAGAGAATTAGGTTTGGATTCTTGGCCTTGAAAAAAGTTTACACAAACTATTATGACAAAAATAAGAGGCTGAATTTTGCATCCCTATCAGGTATCATTTCTAATTAATGTATTAAGTATTTTTTTTATAATTGTGTTTTAGATATTTATTTGAACATTATATAACCTGGCTCAAATCTATACATTTACCAAACTGCATTCAGTACACTTAAAAGCTATCTCATGCATCAGAAAGAAAAGCAGAGGACTTATTGTCTGATCTAATAACTCTGATATTATTTCTATCATTGTCTGATCTAATAAATCTATTATATCTATTATTACTAAATAAAATATTATTTAGATTCACAGTGGAAAACAAAATGACTTCAGTTATACAGAGCGAATTACTAGGGATAGCAAATCAGTAGAATATAGAGTAATTTCCTAACTTTGAGAAGCATTTTGTATAAATTGCAGAACATCTTAATGTAAATAATAATAATAATTGAAAAAAAAACATTTATTAACCACGCCCAAGTATATATGTCCCTAGTGTATGTTGCTTAGGTCCAGCTCACAGACCCATATGATAAACTACTGATAAGTCAGACTGGCAAACCCTCTATTGGGTGAATAAATCCATGCAAACTCTTTCCTTGTCGAGTATCACTGTGCAGACAGGTCTGTTGATGACAGTGGACCACAGTCTTTACACAACCTGACCAGCACACATCAATCATCCATCCAGTAACTAATTACAACCAAGTAATGACTAAAATGACCAAAATGACTGAAAATAATTAGTTCCTATGCAGACTTTCCTGCCTTACACCAGGAATCAAATCAACACACTGTCCGCCAGTTGTGGCAGTCAAAGCCATCAATGGTCAGTGATGACGAAACCACACTTACTGTCGCAGTGGAGATGTGAACCATCATCAAGAGGAAATGTGAAGTAAACCACAGGACAATCTCACTGATCAATTTATAAGCTTCACATGACAATGTCAAACAACAACACCCCCCCACAAAAAAAACAAACCACAAAACATTTTTTTTGCAAGCTGACCATCTTTCTCTGTGGGTCTGAACACAAAGCGGATGGGATGGGTATGATATCACATTGTGCCTGACGCAGAATAACAAAGGCAGCCTGTAAGGTGATCTCAACAGCATTGACCAAATCATCATAAAGAAATAAGAGGTAGGAATGGAGCTGCTATCCCTGCTATCCAGCCTCCTCCAAGAGCTCTGATATACTGATAAAGGGACAGTGGCCATGGGACAGAAGGCTATCAATTGTACCCTGGAAGAAACCCATCCCTGTAGTGGCCTATATGTGCTCATGCGTTTGTCACTGAGTATGAGATAGGCAGCCTACATCTCCCTGTGCGGCCCTCACATGCCTCTCTTTGGCTCAGTTGCCTTGATTGTCACTTGGCTCAGTTGAAGAGTGCTAATTCTTATGCACTATCTTGGTTTTAGTTGAAACAAACACCTGTGACAGCTCATGTCAAATGCAAGTTACGCTAATCACTCTATTCAACTATCTGCTCTCAAATCTTAAACGGCCTGGCCCATCACACCTAAATTCAATCACAATGGCAAGGACAATGTCAACTTTATGCCCTGTGTATAATTCTTACAAAATCCTTACATGGAATTCCCAGAGCCCCTGACAGAAACCTCTCAGTCTGAGCCATTCTGTTGTGGAACCACACGGGACTTGCTTCACATGTCACTTATTATAAGAAACAAGTGATCCTGGCACCAGCCCAGCTCTTCACTGTGACTAAGCCCTTCAAACGACCTGTCCCTGACCAATTTAGACCAACTTCCAGAGGGCTTGGCTGAGATTGGCCATTTTTCCTGGGGCCAGACCTGCCTCACGCTCTCTGCCCTCCCTGGTGCAACTCGAGTCTCCACTTTTCATCCACCGTGACAATGGATTCAAACAGGACAGGGTACACCCAAGCCTTATAAACATCCAGTGGAGTACAACAGAGCGAGAGCCCAGCCCTAACAAATGTCCTAATTTCCACACCCACAGACAAATAGAACCATGTCCTCAGATGGCATATCTCAGCCTCCTCTCCTCTGCTAGGCCCTTTGTCTGCTCCCTCATCCCTCCGATGAAGGGACACTCAGGTGTAACAACATGCCCTGCATACCGGCTCTTTGTCCCAGTGTTCAGAAGTCTAGAGCACTGGGGCTCCAGATGAATAGACTTTTTCAAAATTTGAGTGGGACAAGTGATTTATGTTACATTGTCAAAAGCCTGTCTCCTTTATGGGGACAAGCTTCTGCTTTTGTTTTCTTACAACAGAATCACCAGGAGATTAAATAGCCTTCCTTTCCCTCTGAAGAACTATGTGCAAAGAAGTCCAAAAAAAAGAAAAACAAAGAAGGAAATGACTAAGAGAAAACCAGAAAAAAGATTACCTTGACCTTGGCTAGAGGTCACTTTTAGAGAGAATAGAGATGAGAAAGGGAGTGCTTTGAAGCAGGTGCACATTATGGCCATATCAAAACATTGTATATCATACTTATCAAAAACACATTTTCTATTCAGAGAACAGTAGCCTAATAGAAAAAAAAAACATTAACAGAACACTTACAAAATGGGACAAAGATCACAAAGTGTGTGTTCTGAGTGGAAAAAAGGGTAAACAGACCAAGAAATGAGCCCATACTTTTGGCTCTATTATGCTCTATTGTTTGTTTGACTTTGTTTTTGTCTTCACAAAGGGGTGTGTTTAGGAATTTTTTTCACGGCTAAACTTACAGTACTATAGAATATCTCTATATCACTATATCTCTTGGGGTCACTTGCAGAGGCTATACTGTATGTGTATGTTGGTGGGGTCAGCAGATTGCTTACAGACAAAGAAAAAGGGCAGGATTGTTTACAGGAAAACAAATACCAGTGACTGTCAATTCAAGTCAGAACGTGGCAATTATATATTCCATTTTATTTATAATAAATTTACCAATTATTTAATTACTTATTACATTAATCAGATTGCTGAAACTGCACTGCAACTGATTTCTCTCAGCAACATTTGTTTAATTTAGTGAACTGTTGATAGTTAACTGCAAACCTGATTTCTTCATGGGCACGAGTGGGAGTTTGCACACCAGAAACCAACAGACTGTGGACTTTCTGTCAACATCTGAGGTTAGTCATTAACATTGTTTAAACATCACATTTGTCATCCACAACCTTCCTTTATCCTCAAAATGTAAGTAGGGAGATATTTCAGACATAAAATGTTTATTTTTATGCATGCATACAGCAAGATGCTAAGTATTTTCTATTCTGGTTTGATGTACTGGTCTTTTGAAATCAGGTGCACAGTAACTGTTGTTATTTAAATTGTACTGGGCTTGTTATAATTTGATAGACTGATGTTGGATGTGGATTAGATTGATACGCAGCTTGGCTGAGGCGAGGCAAAAGATTTTACACCCCTTTACACCCCTTGCATGCTCTGCATATAGTCCCAGCCCAGCCCAACTAACTCAGTTACTCGGTAAGATCCAAAGTTTTCTTTCTTTTTTTTTTTTTTAAACAAACTGATTTAAATTGAATGCATTTAAAAATATAATTCACAGAATTCCCGAGGATGATCTTTGATATAGTGATAAATGTATCAAAACAAAACAAGACATTTATCAAAAAATGTTGAATGGGAATGCATGTGAAGTGTACTGACAAATACTCTGTCTGAAATCTGTGTATGTGTATGCAGGGTCGGTAGCCATCATGTGGCAGTCCTTGATGTGTGCCTGTCTTCTTGTGCTGTGGGCTCTGAGTGCTAACAGCAGATCAGGTAAGCCAGGAGTTTATCCCAAGAGTTTATCTCAGAGTACATTATTATGGAGGGGGGGCAAAACTGTCTCAACCATGGTATACTTGCTGTCCAGTATAGTCAGGTCAACATCTGCTTTTTGACAGAACAGAGATGTGTTTGTGTTAATGTGTGTTGAAACTGTCTGAAAACTATACAAGAATCTGGCATCTCTACAATGTTAAACAGTATTTAATATACCTGTCTATCTTCCAACACATGCAGCTCATTTGTCTCTGGTTGGTTGACACAGTCTTTTCCAGTGGTCCAGAAGCACATTCTTTACTGCGCTCCAAACGGGCTAATAGCATGTTCGAAGAGCTCAGACCACCATCGAAAGAGCGTGAATGTGTGGAAGAGATCTGTGACTATGAGGAGGCCAGAGAGATCTTCCAGACCCGAGAGGCAACGGTGTGTTCATCTGGGTAGAATCAGCTTTTAGTCATCTGTAGTGGGTGGCCCAGGGTCTGAAGGAACAAGTACTTGCTTTCTCTTGCTTTGCTCTTTGGCACAACAGTAGAACCTGAAGGTAGAGTCAATGTTTATAATCAACAGGCTCTGAGACCTTGTTGAGGCATGCACAGGAACATGTTTTTACATTGCAGTCAGCACTGCTGTTACCTCTCACAACTATTTCAAACCACTTTAACTTCAATGGTTACAAAAAGCTCCAAAAACAAAATTTCTAAGTTGTCAGATAACATTGTTTAACCCAATACAGGTATTTTCTGTTAAAGTGGCATTTCACCTGTTCCTCTGCTCATCATCAATTCTGTGGCCCTAACAGAAATCTCTCTTTTCAGGTAGAGTTTTGGACTGTGTACACAGGTTGGTAAAGTCTTTGCGTTCAGCCGTTATATTTACCAAATGGCACATCACTGGTGCAGTATTTGTCTATACTCCTTGCCTTGCAGATGGGAACCAGTGTGATCCCAATCCATGCATCAATGGCAACTGCATGGACAAGTTCCAGTCCTTCGAATGTCTCTGTAATCCAGGTTATGACGGTCGCTACTGTGACAAGCGTAAGCTAACTGGGTCCTAGTTTCATCTTGTAGTTGTCTGATCTTCAATCATTGTTGCCTCATGCACACGACTGACAACATGACCCTCCTGTGTTTTAAGCCACCACAGCCACTAACTGCTTGGTGCAAAATGGTGACTGTGACCATGAGTGCAACTTGAGGTCTGACGGCTTGGTCCGTACCTGTAGCTGTCTCCCAGAATACAGTCTTCATGAAAATTCCAGAACCTGCAGTCCAATAAGTAAGCCCCATCTCCTTATGTCCTATGATGATGTCATAGCCCAACAAAGACAGCCTTATCTTTCATATATCTTTCATTTTTCATAGATGAAAATGCCTGTGGAAGGATCTTGATACACAAGTCTTCATTCAAAACTGGACCCATAGAAGGGATGATGCCTTGGGTAACAGGGGGTGAAGTGGGCCGGAAAGGAGAGAGTCCCTGGCAGGTACAACAATGGCCAGTCTACCTGACCTCACAATTATTAAAGAAGAGATCAGGTGTGAATCAATCCATAGCCCTGTTGGCCTGTCATAGGTTCGAAATTGTTTTTGACACAATGTAGACCAAATAGCAAATCAACAGCATACACACTTTCAGTTTCATTTTCTTATGCCCCATTCAGTTAACATTAGCTGCTGGTTCGCTATTCGGTCTGTGCTGTATCAAATTTTCTGGTTCTTTTTCCTACAGACAGCACCTGGTAACCTTGAACAACAGGACTATTGATTGATTCACACCAATTTCTCCTATGACTTGTTGGAACTATTGAAGCGAAAATGGCAGGACTTCAGTTCAGGTTCACCAATATGGGCGCACCAGTAAAATTTTCACTGGTCAGTCGCACTGGTGAACCTTAATTTTTCAGTGTCTTGCCTTTGTATATCCAAAGATTCAAATCAATACAACATCTAATATTGACATTTCTGGTAGTGTTTCCCTTTCCATTGCTTTGGGTGCAGCTGTCTTAGCCTAGGATGTGTCTATGGACCTAAATGAAAAACCAGTACCACCAACGGCAAAGAAAGTTGGTCTTCCTGTTTTTTTTTCCTTCAGACCCCACCTTTAACCACCTTTTGTCACATCTTTCCCAATTCTGCAGGCTCTTTTACTGAATCCGAATGGCAAATTCCACTGCGGTGGAGTTCTAATTGACAAGAGCTGGGTACTCACAGCTGCTCACTGTCTAGAAAATTTTCAGCGCTTCAGTGTCCGATTAGGTATGATGACCGTCTTGAACTTTTCTCCTCCCACTGTTGCCACTCCCTTCTTTTCCAATCACCATTTCCCAACCCTCTGGATTGAGTGTATTCACTCTGTGAGCGGATCCATAGCCATGTTGTTCGAGGTCGGCAGGAAAAAGAATGAGAAAATGTGACACATCACAGACCAAATACTGAACTGGCAGCTAACACTAATTTAATGGGAAGAACACAGAAACTCACTTTCTGTTTCACTTTCCTATTCCCCATTCAGTTTACGTTAACTGTCGGTTTGCTGTTTGCTCTATGTATTGTCATTTTTTTTCCTACAGACAGCACTTGGTGACCTCAAACAACATCACAATGGATTGAATCACACCGGATTTCTCCTTTAAGCTCCTCTCTGACTGCCTAGTTTTTCCACAGGTGACTATAACCGTCGGAAGCATGAGAATACAGAGGTTACTGTGCCTGTGGCAGACATTATACCACATCCAAATTACAACCCTCTGACAGTGGACAATGACATTGGACTTCTGCGTCTGTCAGGACCGGTGAAATATTCCAAATACATCCTACCAGCCTGCTTGCCAAGTCGAGGGCTAGCCGAAGGGGTGTTGCACCAGAATGGCACAATCACCTACGTGACAGGCTGGGGAAAGGTCAACGAGACGGACAACCGTTACAGTGATGCCATCAACGTCATCAAAATCCCCCTTGTGGACCATTCCACGTGCAGTCAAGTGATGGTAAACAACGTGACTGAGAACGTGTTGTGTGGTGGCGTGTTGGGCAAGATACAGGATGCCTGCGAAGGGGACAGTGGTGGACCAATGATGGTACAGTACCGCGAGACCTGGTTTCTGATTGGCTTGGTGTCTTGGGGTGAAGGCTGTGGTCACAAAGACAAATTGGGCATCTACACTAAAGTGTCTAACTACCTGGAGTGGATAGATAGAGTCCGTGGAAGGTATGAGTAGGCATGCTTCACTCTTTCACGTCTTTTGAGGTAATTGGAAACAGCATATAATAAAAATGAAACCCCTCTTATTGAAAGAGATTTGTTTTCGGTGTATGTGCATTGCAACAACTGGTATACTGGTGTTCAAAGCACTTTCTAAAACAGACCAGGCTATTGTGTAGGAAATGTAATTCCCACAAATCTGAAGCAACCTGTACATGTGAGCACCATACTGTCCATTTTATTAGTGCACTGACTGCACAGAATCAACACGGAAAGGGTACCCAAGATTCAGGATCGGATTTAAATGATAATAACCCTTACTGGCTTGTGTAGAGGCTGTGTAATCCAGCTTCAATTAATTTATGTTAACCGTTACATAAATAGATGAGGCAAAAAAACTGAAGTACTGCAGAGTTAACCTAGTGAGTTCAAAAAAAGCAGCCAAAGCGCTCTTGAACATAACTATATCATAAAACTCAGAGAAAGTTAAAGTATCACATTTAAACTTTTCCTCACTTAACCCAATAATGCTGTCAGATTGGGTTAAACAAATCTGTTTCAATATAGGTGAAAAAAAATACAGATGAAAGATAATGGCATAAGAGAGTATTACACAGACCGCTATGTTCCACTGAATTTATGCTGTGTAGAGTGTCTCGTCCATGGAAGCAGTCGCTCAGCTGACAGTTGGAGGAAGCGCTTGGATTTACATATTTTCACTGGTCTGAAATTCATAAGAAATGTTAGAATTATATATTATTCTCCCTCCCAGTTACAATCAAACTGTGATAATCATCAAAAAATTTTGCTAACAATGTCACGACTGAACAAACTTGTCCCTGTTCAGAAATAAGTGTACACCAACTGATAAAAATGTAAAGCAAGGATGGTTTTGGTGGGTTTTGTGGAGGTCTTAATAGGCCTTAACAAAGGGTATAAGCATGCTGAGACAGATAAGAACACAGACTAAATCAGAATTGAAGGAAACAGAACAAGTTGGGATGGAGGGAAAGGAACTAAGTCAGCATGGAGGGAAAGGGACTAAGTCAGCATGGAGGGAAAGGGACTAAGTCAGCATGGAGGGAAAGGGACTAAGTCAGCATGGAGGGAAAGGGACTAAGTCAGCATGGAGGGAAAGGGACTAAGTCAATACTTTTTCCTAAGATGGAAGGAAAGAGTAGAAAACGGAACAGAAAGGAAGACAAGACTGTCAGGATGGAGGCTGCATGATGGGAGTGTTCTCTTCTGACCTCCTGCTCTTCAGCTCCTGTTCATATTTCTCCAGCTGGCTCCAAAAACCTGGGTTTGGCTCCACCACTGAACGAGCATTCTTCACAGTCTAACAATTAAGTAAGTGGGAGAGAAAGATGACATCACACAAGCCAGACACCATCAGAAATACAAAACCATGAATAAGGCCCCAAATAATACAGTTATGCTCAAAATTCTCTACCAAAACATTATTAACTTTCAATGGAAAGACCCACTGATGTTGATGATGACTAGATGAAGTTGGGCTGTGTTGGGTGTTAGGCCAAGAATTAGGCCTATCCATGCAACATACTCAAAAAACTCTATTACATGTTTGAGAAACGCTGTAAATATGTGATGCACAGAACAATATCCTTCCTACCTGAAAGGCTTCCGATAATGACAGACCCTGGTGTTTCATTAGGTATGCCACACAGATGGTTGCCGAGCGACTGCGCCCATTTTTACAGTACACTACACTGCGTCCGCCCCGCATGGCTTCATTGGCAATGGCATCTGCACACTGATCAAAGTGCTGGTAGAGGTCCTCGTTAGGGTCATCGTAGACAGCAATCCGGAGTGTGCTGACTTTACCAGTGGGAAAGGGCTGCTGCTTTGACACATTGATGCAGAGGGTGACTGTCTCCTGCTGGATGAGCTCAGTACTGCAGGCTGACCTCGCATTGCTGATGAGCAGGGAATCTGTGACTTTACACAACTGCAGCATCTCTCTCTCGCTCCCTGACTGTAGGTCATACAAACATAAAACATCAGTATCATGGTCACTTAAAGTGATCTCTCTCTCTCTATCTCTCTCACTCCCTCTGTAGCCATACAGTAGGCCTACAGATAAATAGCTGCATATAGCTTCTGTGCACAGAACTACACATTTTCTACTTTCTGTGCACAGAACTTTACTGACTGAACTCATCTCTCACCACTTTCAACAAACAGAATGAACACAACCACTGTTAGTATTATACCCATGTGTCGTCCCCTAAGACTGTGACTTGAGCTCTTCTGCATGGATTCCAAAGAGCAGAGAAGCTCGGGCTATATGTATGGCAAAGGGTTAGGAGCCGTCACAGAGGTTTCTTCTGGGTCCTAATGCTCAATCACAGTGTTTGGTGCTGAATTTGTATTTGTAAGGACAATATCGCCATTTAGGAGAGCTATATCCTAGACAAATTAGAAAAGCGGGAAATTTGGGGATATAACTTTATTTCTTACACAGAATTGAAAAATTCTAACTTTTTGCCTTTTGCGTGGGAATAAACGCCTGCACAGTTCTCTGTCGTACCATCGCTTCGTTCGTAAATAATAGCCACAGTAATCTATAAGCGCACACCCTGCGGTGCGGTTAACACAGAAATAATAGCCATATGAGTCAATCAGAGACAGCCGAACATGTTGCATGAACGGGAAAACATCTCACCTGCGACGACAACTTCTCTAGTATTTCAAGAAGCGTCTCTCTTTTTTCATAGTCGCAGCTGTTCAGTTACAGTAGCAGTTGTCAATGACAATCCTCGTTGATGGGAGGGTCAAACGTAAGAGCGTGCTCTGCTGTTGGGCAAAATCTCGACGGTTTACAAAACAGCAGTAACATCGGCTTTATTCATTTGTATCTCACAAGAGCACAACAAATGATGAACCAGCTTCCCTCACAGCAGTCAAGCTAGTTGTTCGGTCGCACGCAGTACAGTAAGGGAATTGTTTTGCTTTTGCCGTTTTCAGACAGTTCTGGAGAAGCATGTGATCACACATTTCGTCATGTGATACTTATCCAATGAGGTGAAAAGGCAGCCAAACATTTCATAACTTACGGAAGTTCACTCATTCTCCTTCGACAGCTCGGGATTAGACTTTCAATTCTTCTACATACTGAATTGAGGGGATAACGTCAGAGAGTAGGCTCTTGATCTATCTTGGCTGGATTACATAAGGTAAGGAAAGTTATTAGTAACCTATGTGTAGATAACGTTGATTTAGAAGCCGCTCCAAATCCAGATATGCATAACTTTAGTCCAAGCTTTCATTATGTTATTCCTGAGTAAGGTGGTAGCGGGACTTTGTCCCTGAGAGCATGCATCAGAATGGAAAGTTAACCGCGCTAAACCATTGTCTCTGGCTTTATTCTTCAGATGGCATTGGCTCTGACTGACAGAGTCATTGGCGCAATTATAGGGTCCGCTGTTGCAGATGCAGCAGGTAAGTGTACCCTCAACATACTTGGTTAGGTAGCCTGAAATGAGTAGTGTCCATCTAGGCCAATCGCCTAGGGCGCCTAGTTTCAAGGGGGCAAAATTCAAATTTGGCCTAGCAAAAGCCTCTTTTCTAGAAATACAAGGCAAAAAACAGTTGCTCTCTCTAGTCTATAAGGATTTGTTCAAAGACGTGATAGCGCTAGGAGACAGATTCTGCATCTGAGTCAACATGTCTGTGTTGACTGTGTTGTTGAACAGCTAAGCCAAGGGGCTCTATGTAAGTAAATAAAGCATCCCCTGCTCACAGTGTTTTGTAGTCACAGTGGAGAACTTTTACGTGATTTACATCGTTTTAGGACATGGTGCAGACCAGTTGTCACATAGCTCAGCCAGTAGATACGCCATAGATCTGCCATTGGATTCTGTGATGCATTCTATGGTGAGGTCACAGTTTCTTTTTGAGTTTCACATGGGACAAATATTCACCATATCTCCAAACTCATTTAGACACCCGCCACAACTTACACCCACTGTCTGGAATTTCATCCCAGTCTTCACCAAACAAGTGGAAGCTGTTTCAGCTTTAAAGAAAGGCCAACTCCACATTACTACCAATTTAGATGGAGATGTCATCAAAGGTGGAATAGCAGATGCCCCAATTTTGGAAATATAGTACACATATTAAGTCATTACCTGTAATGTCATGGTTACTTTAGTTGACTAGGAGCAGGACAGCACAGTTAGAATGTGGTGGTACCACTACCTAGGCCTAATCTAATATAAAAGTGTTATCTTGATATCTTGGTGCTTTGGCAGCGCAACCCCTTCATTGGGTCTATGACCTGCAGAAGCTCAGTAGCTTGTTGTCAGAAGACAGTCACCCAGAATTCCGCCCAGAGTCTGCAAATCCCTTCTACACAAGGGCAACTGGCAATCAAAGTTGCTATGGAGATCAAGCCTATGTCCTCCTTGAATCATTGTCTGAATGCAAAGGTAAGGTTTATGTTCAATTTGGGGACACATTTCTGTTACAGTTCAGCAACTAGACCAGGGTTGCTTATATATTAATCGGATGGGTCCTCATTCCAAATTGTCTCAGACTTGAGGGTCTAGTCCAGTGTTTCCCAACCTTTTTGCCTTGTGTACCCCCCTGAGCCTTTTTGTCATACCATGAGTACCCCCTCACTCATACGTGTTGATGAATCTCCAAAAGTAGAATGTAACACAACTGATTATTATTGGCGCAGAGTGCACAGGTTATCGTCTCCCCAGGGAAACTAGCTGTCGCGCACACGTACCATTTTATTGACGAGCTTGATATGAAATGGTAAATGGACTGCATTTATATAGCGCTTTTCTACTCCTACGAGTACTCAAAGCGCTTTACAGAGTATGCCTCACATTCATCCATCCACACACATGCATTTACACACCGGTGGCGGAGGCTGCTGTGCTGCCATTACCGAACAGCACCTCTGCCACCTGCGCCACCACCGCCCCAGCTATGACAAATGACAGAGAAATGAAAGAGAATATTATTTATCATCTTGGAAATACATTTTTATTAAACATTTACGCGTACCGCCTGCAGTGTGCTCTCGTACACCTAGTGGTACGTGTACCCCTGGTTGGGAATCACTGGTCTAGACAAGCACAGGTCAATCATTCAAATTACAGCTCACAGCATTGCATATAGTTTCATAGTTTTGAAGAGAGTTTTTGGTGCAATATCAAACTAAGTGGTAACACTTTCTATGAAGCCAGTATTCATAAAGCATTATCAACACATTCATAAAGGCTTATAATGCATTCATAAAACCTTATATCTAATGTATTTAGTGTACATAACCATTTATACATGACTGTACTCAAGACATTATAATGCTATCGCATACAACTTGAGGTGTCACAAAGTGTTATAAAGCTTTATATGACTGATTGCATCACTGTCCCAGATTGATAAGATTTTATTATATTTCCCAAGGACGGTGTCTGTACTCAAGTGACATTTGTAATGTTGATGTTAATTGCTTTTGACAGACACTTTTATCCAAAATTGCTTACAAAATATAACCACTACATTGCCAAATAAAAACAGTAATTATAAAACTCAAAACATACTACTGCTACTAATAGTAATTGTAACTTGTAGTAAGTTAATGTAAACACCGGCGGATTGTTGTCTCCGTCTGGGTTCTGATCAAGGTTGTCTCCATGGCTACTGGCTGTTATTACTGTGTTATCGCTGTGTCACCCTGCGGACTGAGACTCACAGATTGGAGGCCATAAGAAGCGACTCTCTGGCCGTTACACACACAAACTTATACACTTCTACTGACACGCAATCACCACCCACACCCACCACCCCATGCCTTTGCTGCTTCATACCCTCTGTATCCCTTACCCTCCTCCCTTCATTCTCGTTGCAGGTCTTGTATTCTATATGTGCTTGTGTGTGCTGAGGTGTTTTTTTTGCCCCCCTACACTGTGCTCCCCATTGGAACATAGTCTAGTGATGCCTTTTTTTTCTCCTCCTCTCTCCTCATGTTATGCTGTATTGTGCCTTTCATCTCCCCTAATTTGGAACATAGGCGACGCGGACATCCGCAGTGGCCCCTTGCTCCTTGCTCTCCCCACCACAGGGGAGTGAGAAACGCATTTTCGATTCCTTTGTATGTCTTGTACATGTGAAGAAATTGACAATAAAAGTTATACCATACCATACCATAATAGAATTTGCTTGTCAAGTTAGCTTAGCTAAAACAAAATAGCCAGTTTTGAATGTAATCATTGCAAACAGTTGACCTTTTCTTGCCACACTTCCAGGTTTGGACACTGATGATCTGAAGCAGCGTACGTACAAGTTTTTTGGGCCAGGATCAGAGTATGATACCCCTGTCAATGATCCATACAGAGACAGAGGAGGTGAGTCATTTTACTTGAGTGAAATTATTTAATTGATTTCATGTCAGATCAGTTTCATGTTTATCCTGCCATTCAGTGTAGTGATTTACAAATTACCTTTTTTACAATCTGGATGATCCATTGCTCTGTAGCAAGTTATTTGTGCTTCTGCCTATTTGAAGGTCCAAGACCACAGCTGCCCATTGAAGGACCATGGAGACATGCGTCTTTAAAAAGTTTCATTAAGAATGTGGATGCCGGGAAAGAAAACCCAGGTGATGCACATTTTGTGTTATTTGCTCTTTTGCAATTTTTAAACCACTTCAGTAATGGATCATTATAACCCATGTTGCATGTGCATACAAGGAATGAAAATGTGAAGCGTTTGATTTTTTTGCCTGGCTTTTAGGCTGTGACGTTGACAACCAGATTGATGGAATTGCAAAACTTGCCCCCATTGTGGCTCTGTATGCTGGGAAACCCGACATGCTGGAAAAAGTCGAAGATGCAGTCCGTGTCACGCAAAACAACGATCTGTGTGTGGCCGAGACACTTGCAGCTGCCAGGTGTGCATGTAATGCAGATACGAAGGCACTGCCAATCTCAATTAATAATAGAAAGACCACAGATATGATAGAAATGATCACTGAGGATATCTCCATCCTTTTTTTCAGGGTCTTGGAGCATTTCATCTTGAAGGGTACAGATCCAGTTGCCTTAGACGCTGTCCTCGCACAACTTAATGACCCCAATCGCAAGAACTCTCAGGAACTGGATAAAGCTGTAGTTGGTATGTCAAACCCGCTGTATCTTTAAAATACCTTAGGTCACCCAAGGGGGTGTGTGTGTGTGTGTGTGTGTGTGCGTGTGTGTGTGTGTGTGTGCTGATGTTATAAAATGGTTTGTTGGATTCCTAGGACACATCTGTCAAGTGAAAGAAAGCCTTTCCAAGACATCTAAGGAGTTGATTCCTACTGTTTTCACAAATGCCTGAGGTATGGATTATATTTGTTTCTTTAAAGTTTTTTTTTTCACCAGTGTCCCCTTAAGGCTCATGCTCGTATGAGATTCTGATTGTATCATAAGCAAGCATTACTGTTAAGATAACAGTCTTTAGAGCCATTTTCAAGGTATAATGTTTTTTTGTCAAGCCAGCTCACATCAGTAGCCAAAATGACAATATATTTGGAAACTTTCTTTGCATGTGGAAGCCGTAAACAAACAATGTCATAGTCATTAGCGTCATTTCACCTGTTCTTTATTATTTGTAGGTTTGCCTGGTGCATTCCAAGCAGCTCTGCATGGAGTTCTGACAGCCGTGAGTTTCGAGCAGGCTGTGCGTGACACTATGAGCTGTGGCGGATGCACCTGCAGCAGAAGCTCCTTCATTGGGGCTTGTATCGGGGCTCAGGTATGTCTTATGGTTGGTCTGGAAAAACAAATGTTTATAATGTCTAATCTTTTGAAAATATCGTAACATCTTTCACACACCTGTAGGGACGTTATCAATCAGCCAACAGGACTGAGACAACTTGCACAACTTGTCAGGCAGGCTATGCTAACATTTAGAAGTCACATTGTTGGTGTGTCGATAATGCTCAGGAACTAACCATGTGCAGTAGTTAACATAGCTGTTCTGCTATCATTTGCATGGTGAGAGATGATAACTACCATTACATTATTTGGTAAACTCACATCTACCAGCAGTTGTCCGTTTTGGACTCGCGAGAGTTTATAGGGCAAGACACAAGGCCTGTAGTAAGGAAAAGCAAGAGTCACTTGAGCTGTGCACTGTTCTTTCTCTAGGTTGGAGTTCAGGGGATCCCAGATCTTTGGAAGAGTAAGACTCTGCGGTATAACTCCTTGATGGAATATGCAAAGAAGATTGCTGAACTCCACTAGCCCTAAGGGTGCCATTCTTTTATGTGTGGATTGAAATGAGACGTTATTGTAAGGAAATGTTGAGGTTTTACAGCACATTTAATGAAAGTTCTAGCTCAAACTTTTGAAAGGTTAGAACCTGATGTCCTGTGTGATGTTAAATTGAAGCATGTCTAAATAGCTCTCATTAAAATTTTACATTGAATTGTTGCATTTCAGTTACTGTTTTCTTTGTAAATGCTTAAGCATAATCTCAAAATATAAATGTCCATCCTGTTCGCATTCTGTTCATCCAGCCATTCTCTGAGTCTGACAGCGGCACTTTTAGCTTCAGTAATAATCAAGGAACTTTGCAACCTGCTATGAGATCAGTGGCTTGCAGTACTTGACTTGGACCCATGGAGGCCCTATTTTCAGTTGTGGTGGCAAATTTCCTTGATTACTATGCAGGATTGAGAGTATAGTTCCAAGTGATATCAGCCTGGAAAATCAGCATGTTTCATTTTTCATTGGTCTTAGTACACTGTGCAACTACAGTTTAACTACAGAGTCGAGTTTTAATTAGAAAAAAATATCTGAATTTTTAGTCACTTTTGAGCAAGATGCTAATGGTCTAATCTGATTTGATGATCTATGCTAGGCTTGAGCTGAAAGTGCTATCGTCAGACTCGGAGAATGGCTGGATGAACTGGAGAAAGGTAAAACTCAATTGTTTAACCTGAGGGGAGGTGGAAAATTTCCCCAAATGGTCTCTTATGCCTTTAAAGGATGTTTTCAGTAGATGCATTGTAGCCTACAAAGATATTACAGTTTAACCACTATAAAAATCTATTTAAAAAAAATCAATTTAACCATTATTTCACTCTCCTGATGGTGTTTCATGAGAAATTCAGGTATGCCTAAAGACCTACCATTGGTCACTGGGAGAGTAGGTCTACTATGAACATTTATTATTTATTTATTTATTTATACAATATTTCAGTGAGGAAAAGCAAACAACAGTGTCCTACATTTTCTTTAAAGCCCTGGGTTTAACAAATGTTTTCAGTTATCGTGTTATCCAAGCCTTGTTTCTGACACCAATGCAAATGCAGGCCCACTGTTTTTGTCCCGTCCGTGGTGGAATCGGCTTTGGTATAGTGAAGGCATGACATTGCCATAAATTAAAAATACAGGTAACTTCTCTCAAATGCATTAAGACAAAAGCAACGAGTTTGTTTTGAAAATGTAAGGAGTAAAAAGTACAGATATCTCTGTTAAAATGTAGTGGCGTAAAAGACAAAGAAAAATAAACACTCCAGTACAGCATAGATATTTGAAAATGCTAGTTCAGTAGGCTACTTAAGTATTTGTACTTCGCTACTTCCATCTCTGCCCGCAACAAACATCGCTGTCTAAGGTCCTGAAATAGCAACTATATAGCAATAGCAAATCCAACGGAGTGGTCGGCGCCCCCTACCGACTTCTCATGGCGCGGGTCTGAAATACAACCTTGGCTCATTCAAGACCACTCGGAAATACGTTTCGCACTTGTCTCTTGTTTAGTTGAACTCATTGCTTCCTCTGAATCGTTTCGTGCATTTAAAACACAATTAATATGATAACAATGTCCATCACCACAAAATCCATATCACAATAATCAAGCGATTTCTCCCCTCCACCTTCCTGAGGTGTATAAATGGCTTCCCAGTGCAATTTATCAAGCTGGAACTCGGGCCCATTAGAATTACGAGTTATCTCGAGCGCAGCATATTTGGCCTGTGCGGATCGTGGTTTAGCGATGTCGCCCAAGGAATGACATCCAGTGAAGTCGCACAGTTGACTGACGTACAGCGCACAACCTCCAAAACAACCACAGATGACAGTGGACAACGTTGGTGAGAAACGTGGATTTTTCTAACGACACGGCAATGTTTATTTAGTCTCTCAGTCACACGTTGGTACTTGGCAATCAACACTGGGAACACCCGAGTCGTAAACACGGTCAAATATGGATTTCGATGTCAGAAGATTGGCAGCCGACGCTGGTACTTTCCTTAGCCGTGCAGTTCAGGTAGCACCATAAATTCTTATATCAAGAGACCCTGACCTTTAATGGTGTTTTAAAATGAGACAGGCTCTAGCTATGCATATAGCGCTAATTTTAGGCTTTGGGATACGTGTACTTTTTGTAGTGTAGGCTATACGCAATATGAGTCATTTGTTGAAACGGTATAGTATCATTAGACCATGCGCAGTGGTCACGGTTAATTAAACCAAGTCATAATAACATTTTAACGTCATACAGTTCACAGAGGAGGTTCTTGGACAGGCGGAAAAAACGGACCTAGATGCCCACTTGGAAAACCTTCTTGCCAAGGCAGAGACGACCCAACAATGGACAGAGAGAATAATGAAACAAACGGAAGTTTTATTACAACCTAATCCAAGTAAGATAATTCCCGAAAGTTCACAGAAAACGATCATGATACACAGATTTCAGTCATCCAGCCTAGCCCACTGTGGCTTCTTTAATAAAATAAGTGTATGCAATGCGAACAAACGATGTGACCATATTACAGTAATTGTATTGAATAGCTGTGGCAGCAACAGCCTACCTTTAAGCTACAGGCCTATGACTTAATGGCGTCATCCCAGCTAAGTAGGCTGTTCTCCATCTGCTTCTTAACTCACGGGCTCTTTGATGAGATCCCTCGCTGTGTAAAAACCCATGCCATGCAGATCTAGTCATTGTGTAGGCTATAGTGTGTTCTCTCTAAAATAAGTCTTAATTCAACCGTTGTAAACAGATGTCAGGTTGGAAGAATACCTGTATGAGAAGCTGGAGAAAAGACCTCCTGCACGGCCAAACAACCTTGAGCTGCTTGGAGAATGCATGGTTGATTCTGGACATGAGTTTGGACATGGAACTGCATATGGTGAGAGAACTGGTGCACCACCCGTTGTGAGATGATAATAATAATCTATACTCAAAAGTCCCACGAGGGAAGTTTGGTCTCTACATTTAACCCAATCTTGAATTTGTGAAGCACGCACACGGACGCAAAGTGAAGTACACACTAACTCAGTTTTTAAACTCACTTTTTACTCACCGCTCAACATGTTTACATTTACATTTACATTTAGGCATTTAGCAGACGCTTTTATCCAAAGCGACTTACAAAAGAGGATAACATTCAAGCTACAACACAATGAAAGAACTAAAAAAAAGTGCATATTGCTAACATAGAAACTGCACTATTATAAGTTGAAAGTGCAATAGTGTAATACAGTGCAGAGAAATTAAATTGTTAAGTGCATTCGCATGTTGGGCCCAATGACAGAAAATAAGGATAATATGGATTATAGTATTGATTATTAATATTATAATATTGTTCTCTGGGGCCCCCTGTTAGTGCCAGGCCCTTAGAATCATTCTAATCCCCAGGCCCTTCATTCTTCCTGGAAAAGTAGCCAATTTGTAGACTGTCCTATTTGGAACTATGCTATAATGCTGTGGGCACAGAGGGTTGCAGGTTCGAGTCCCCCTCTGGCTGACCCCATCGAAGTGTCCTTGAGCAAGATACTGAACCCCATATTGCTCCCGGTGGCAGGTTGGCACCTTGCATGGCAGCCTCTGCCACCGGTGTGTGAGTGCATGTGGGTGAATGTGAGGCATACAATGTAAAGTGCTTTGAGTACTCGTAGGAGTAGAAAAGCGCTATATAAATGCAGTCCATTTACAGTGATAACCTATTTCATAAGTGACGTTTTTTTTATTTTGTAAATGGCAAAGGATGCTGATAAGATCAATTAACAAATAACCTATTTTCTAGTGCTCTCAAAAATAATTTGAAACAGCAATATTCTGATGGATCCCTTCATGAAGAGTTTGATGTTTGCTCTCAAATCTATGATATTCCTTGGGACAGGTGTGTGTATCCTCATTGTTAAAGTGGACCTATCGCAATCGATAACTTTTTCAGCCCAATACTGCTCTCTCTCTCTCTCTCTCTGTCTGTCTGTGTTTGCTACTAATCACTCCTGTTCCATGGTTTGGCGAAAGCAATCTATTTTGGTTAGGCCTACTGAAGTGCTTATTCTCATTAACGTAACTTATTATTATTAACATTAAATTCCTGTAAGTGACGTCTGGAAAATAATTCTGAATATTTTAATACGTTCAGAAATTCATTTTAGTATTATACTGTCTCTTCCATTCATAAAGCTATGAGGGTTGCTGAAAGGTCTCATTTTCTGAACCTTTCAGCAACTGTACCAATAACTTTGTAGCTTTCTTGTAGCTTTTACCAGTCTTTGTTTGTCATAGACTTTTAATCTGATGACAACTCTAGGCTACTCTGCAGATCACTGACGACAGTCTCTCTTATGGGAGGGGTGTGTGGTTATCTCATTACAAGGGGAGAAAGGGAAGGATTTTAGTGGCAGCAACGTTTTCCAACATTTGACTAACCTTCCTTGACGTCTGCAATGTTCTGTCATCTTGAGCTCGGGAGGATTCACATGAAATAATGTCAGTGTGTGCTGCTCTGTCATTATATTAATACCAATTTAAAAAGCAAATTTAGATCCTGGGGAAAAAAAAACATCAAGTTCACACTCCAGCCCCTTTATGGTTCCATTTCCAATAGCATTATATCTTTGGTTTGTAATTATGACATTTCCAGTAGTATTATGTCTTTGGTTTGTAATTATGACATTTCCAGTAGTATTATGTCTTTGGTTTGTAATTATGACATGGTGGAGTATCAGATCTGAGGTGCAATCTGGAGAAGCGAAAAGGTTATGGATGATGAATCGAGGGACAGGTACTGCATATCTGCAACACATATTGTATAAATTACTGGCCTTATAGAGTTATAGAGCGCCCATTTGTTTTCTCACATGATACAGACCTCAGATTTCCCGCACATGGGGGTCTGTTTGTACTGAATATTGATTAACTGTTTTTAATTGATTTTGCAAAATAACATTACAAACATTATAATAGTATTATATGCAATTTCACTGCATATTCTTTGAAAATTTGTTTCTCTACAGGAAGTGCTCTTATCAAGTGTGGCGAGGTTGAGAAGCAGTTAGGGAGTGCTGAGAGGGAATACAGCCAATCTTCAACCATCAGCTTCATCATACCACTAAGGAACTTCATTGAAGGGGACTGCAAAACTATTGTAGTAAGACATGGTTATGCTATCATATAACTATACCCAAAAATAATGGTCATTAAAGTTAAGAATATTAAAGGTAAGAACAACGTCAAAGTCATAAGTCAGAGTGCCACACATTTTGGCTAGTTTGGGTCGTTTGGTTAGTCGGCTAGTTTTGGACAAAAACATTGTGTATCTTTATATCAGTCTTTCCCAACCAAAGCTGGGTCACAGGAAGTTTCTCCATAATATGTGAAATAATGTTAAATTAATTCATTTGCCATAAGTTGAAGGAAAGCCATTGCATGTTCAGTTGCAGTCATGTTTTGCTTTTGCTTATTGATGTATTCCGTCATGCCCCACTGAAGAGCGAGCGCAAGCTTCTGCAGAATAAACGCTTGGATTTGGATGCTGCCAAAACACGTCTGAGGAAGGCCAAAGAAGCAGATACTCGGTCTTCAGTAAGTACTCCATCAACATTCTTCCTCATAATCTAATGTAGTAAAGGTAACAACACGGTTCTTCTGATTTGTTGCCAATGGTTTTACATTTGTCGGCCACAGTAAAGAGAAAAGCCAAGTAAAGGGTCTTCTAATACCACACACTGTATGCTTTGTAATATTCTCTTAATTCTGCTTTTTCTTTACCATCCCTGGGTAAAATAAAAACCCTGGGTATTCTCCTTTAAAGAATACCAGTAGTGTAATTACACAGACCTTTAGAAGTGTTTCTGTCGCCATTCATCTTAACCTGTCTTCGTTCTTCGTCTCCTGTTTTCTTTGTGCCTGGATGTCTTCCTAAAAGCAACTTAACTCCACCCCTCCACTGGGAGAGGAGTATGTGACACATTTTTCTTACATGCTCAGCTTCTTGCATGTGAGATGGCTGAAGGTTGGTCTGCTCTCCTCCACACTACACACCTGTATACCAGCTCAGTCTCATGTTAGCCAAGCCTCACCAAGTCAGGAATTGGGGTCAGCGTAATGTTTGAAGTTTTATTTATTTGAAACAGGGACATCATAATAAACTGAAAATGCAAATATACAAGATTATAGCCATATAGGCTAGTTTCCATCTTTTGCCACTGTGATATTTTTATGTATGTAATGCAGCACTTATCAAAAGGAAGGTGGACCCTGCATTTCTGTATGGGGACCTAATTTGCAGCCTGAGTGTGTATATTATGGCCAGTTTAGAGCCAGGGAAATGAGAGATGTGCTGTTGGTCATCCACAAGCACAGAATCAAGCAAGTCTGTTTTGTGATCAAAAGGATAGACGCTTCAGTTATTTCAAATTTCCTTTTGCAGACTAGGATACACAGTTACATCTTTGAAAGGAAAGGTGAAAAGTGATGTCCACCCATTTCCTGGTGCCAGATCACAACCAGTCAGCTTGGATTGTCTTAGCACCCCGTTGTCTTAGTGAAATCTTCTTGATACCTTCACTTAAACACAAGATGCTATCTATCAAAAGGCTGTTTAACGTACTTTCCATGCCAGAACTTTACATTACTTACTTACTCCTCTTCATTCCCATGGGACAATGCGTCTCCATGCCTTCGAATGTCTCCATCGCATACAGTCCTTGGCAGCAAAGCAGCCCCACAATGTGATGCTGCTACCCATGTACTTCACGGTAAGGATGGTGTTCTGTGGCTTGTAAGCTTAAGCAAAATACACTGCTGATCATTATGGCCATTGCTTAAAACCACCATAAAAAGCTAGAGGTAACTCTACATGGGGACAAAAGACCTCATTACAGGAGACATGTCCTGTGGGCTGATGAGACTGTTTGGCCATAACGAGAAATTGTATATTTGGAGAACAAATGGGGAAACTTGCAGCCTCATAACACCATCCAAACTTGAAGTATGTCGGTGGCATTATGATGTGGAGCTGCTTTTCTGCAGGAGGGACTAGTGCACTTAACAAAATAGATGGTATCATGAGAAAATAAAATGATGTTGATGTATTGAAGCAACATCTCAAGACATCAGTCAGGAAGTTTACGCTTGCATGCAAATGGATCTTCCAAATGCACAATGACCCTAAGCATGCCTCCAGATTAGTGACTAACAACACATGTGCTGTTAAAATTCTCTTGGAGATCAGTGGCACAGGCACATCTTGTTTGTCCCCAGTAGCCTATGTCATTGCCTCTCAAGCTAGTCTTGTGCATTTCTAGGGAGTTTGTGGAAAACTTTACACCTAACTATGTCTTATATAAGAATGCAAAAATTGCAACTAGCTATGTCTTACATATGAATGCAAAATGGCAACTAGCTATGTCTTACATATTGAGTCAAAGTAACCTTTGTGAAGTGCACTTGTTTTGTTTGTGTAATGTTGTTGATGTGAATGATAAAATCCCTCTTACTGACTTGTCACTTGTCTGTTTGCATGGGGCTACGTTAAAGTTGATCTGGTCATGGTGGCTTGTAGGTAAAATGTGGTTGTGGAAGTTGTTTGCCTATTTAAATTTGTGTCTCTATCTAAAATGCACATCAGATGTGGGCTGAGGAAGTGTCACAGGTAAGTTGATTGTGGCCTTGTCTTTTCTCCTGTTGAACTCCTTGAACAGCAGTCAAAACCATTTCAGACAGTGAGGGCTATTATGTGGTTTTGGTGACGTCTGTTGGAATCTTTGCAACTGTGAGCACATGGTACACTAAAGCAAAATATTTTTAACTTTGGTGCCTGTCCAAATATACAGTATATGCTCTGCTAAAATTGCATCAATATGTCTGATTGTATTGTGGATGTACAATACATTCTCTTAAAGGAAAAATCCAAGAATTATGAGCATTTGAACCCATAGCCTTGTTGGTCAAGGTCACTCAGTGTTGTCAGTAGAAGAAAGAACAATAACATTTAGTACAGTATATAACGAATGGCAAACTGGCAGCTAATGCTAATTGAACATTAAATTGAAAGTGAGTTTCTGTGCCTCATTCAATTAGATGCCAGTTGGATATTCGGTCCAGCTTGTACAAAATGTTACTGTCCTTTTCCTACCGACAGTACACTGTGACCTTGAACAATAGGGCTATAGGTTTAAATGTTGAAATGGGTTGAAATGCTATGGCTGCTCTAGATATGTTGGCCTTATGAGATTTACGTTGGCATCAGCTACATAATCATGATTTAAAAACACTCAAAATGTTTTTGGTTTTAAAAGTTTTGAAAATTCCTTTACTTAAACTGACATTGTTATAAAAAGTGACATCATCTGCTTGAATATTATCAAGGTCCAATCAAGGTGCAGCAGTCAAGCTGTTGCTGCATATAGACAAGCTCTGCAAGTGAAGGGATTTTCTAAAAGTTTTAATAAAAAATAAAGCATTTTGAGTGTTTTAAATCCTACTAAATATAGCTGATACCAATGTCAGGGTTGGTCAACATGTCAGGGATTCCTTTAAGTATGTGTCTCTAGCTTTGTTTTTACTTTTATACATGGGTTCTCATCATTTATATTTATTACCTTCGGTATTGTAAATGTCAATAAACTTTTACAGTCTCTTTCAGAGTTTTTGTAGCTTTTGTCTTTCTTAGCTGAGCAGTAGGGAGCAGAGCAGTTTGAAAGCAAGTCGAGAGAGAGAGAGAGAGAGAGATTGGGAAATGTCCTCCTCAGACTGGACATGTGCTTGGGTTCCCATGGGCACCAGCTCCACAAGTGGAGCAGGAATGCCAACGTTCCCCCTTTTACAATTCAGCTGACTGGCACTGTTTTAATGTCAGTCTTGCTTTCTCTGTTTTATTTCTCCTGCTTGTGTCAGGCAGAGGCAGAACTGATGAAGTCCCAGAGTGAGTTTGATCGGCAGGCAGAGATCACGCGGCTGCTCCTAGAGGGACTCAGTAGCACTCATGTGAGTAACCGAAGTCAGCACAGACATCACTATGTGGCCACTGTAGATACTTTGTATATAAATGATGCTCTTGGTTGTCTTCTCTAACCTTTTTTCAGATCCATTTTCTTATGTTAAAGCCATAACAACTTTTGTTTCTCATATCTTTCTAACAGACACACCATCTTCGCTGTTTAACTGACTTTGTGGACTCTCAGACAACATATTATGAAAAGTGCCATCAGTACATGATCAATCTGCAAAAACAGTTGGGAAGGTGACTGAATATGCCAGTGATATTAAACAGTACAGCCCTTATGATAGTCTTACCAGATACCAATTTTACTACATTTTTTAGATATTTTGTATGTCACTGCAGGACACATTTTCTATGGATTCTTGTTCTGTGGATTTATTTGTGAAATTTCCTGAAAGAATTGAAAGATCTCTTTTATTCACGCCTCTAGTTATTCATCTGTGTGCTGTGCCAACAACAATCAACCCTCTCTGGATGCTGCCTCAGATGGCATCTGCCTGCCCTCCACTTCCACAGACCCAGGGCCCACTGTCCTGCCACCTCATGCCTCTGGCACCCTGTCCTCCCCCTCTGTTAAGGATCTCCACCTCTCCAATGGCTCTTGCAAGGCCCGTGTGCTTTATAACTACAATGCTGCCTCCAGCTCTGAGCTCTCTCTGCAGGTCGATGAGGTTAGTTCAGCTGCGTACATCTGAAACAAAGCCATGGTGTTGTGATGATTATTCATAAAAAGCAGTTTGTCAAGTTATTCTGCTCTGTATCTCTGAAAGTCAGGTCAGAACGGTAATTGCACACACTGCAAATATTTGGAGTAATATTATCATAAGACATTATTTTAAGTGTAAATAGTGACCAATTGTTTTTGATGCATGGTCAAGTGTGATGCCTCTTTTGAGGACAAGTAGATTTTCAGCTTAGTTTGAAGTTTATTTAAAGGAGAAATCCTGTGTGAATCAACACATAGCCCTGTCTTTTGAGGTCAAGGAGTGCTGTCTGTAGGAAAAAGAAAGAGAAAGTTTGATACAACAGATTGAATATCAAACAGGTAGTTAACATTAACTGAATGGGACATAAGAATATTAAACTGAGAGTGGGTTCTGTGCCCCATTCAGTTAGGGTTAACTACCAGTTTACTATTAGATCTATGTTGTATCAAATTTTATCATTACTTTACCTACTGACAGTACTCAATGACCTTTAACTACAGGGCTATGGATTGATTCACACTAGATTTCTCCTTTAAGCAACACTGTACTCGACTCTATTTGAAGTCTCCTTTTTATCAGATATGGCATATAGCCACATGAAGCTTGGACACTGGGTGGAGGGTAGGAAACCACCATAAAATAAAAGGAAACTTAGTTACAGCATGAAATTGGTGACTGTATTGCCATCACACATCAATTAGCATCTTCTAGGAGTGCCAGTAAGACTTGGGACAATGTTCGAAGGGTTTGGGTCCCTTTAGGGTAGCTAGTTCACTAGTTTCACACCAAAAATTCCATTGCTTTCAAACAGAGACAGCATATATTGATTTTCAAAAAGTTAATAGACACAATTGTTGTCAGGTATGTTGACTCCCTAATAAATAAAAATAAGCTGACCTGGTTGACAGCAACCTGACAGATTGTTTATATGATTGTTTTGTCTACACTCTAGTGCTCAGGGGTGTGTTTCCCAAAACCACAGTTGCTAACCAGTTAGCAGTTTAGTTGATTGACAATGGGCAATTGCATTGCAACCAACAAAGTAGCTCAGATGTACTGTATAAGCTTGTTTTGTTTGTTTGTTTTCTTTTAACACACTTGTTCAATTTAGGTGATAATTGTGAGAACTATGCCTGATATGGATTCTGACTGGTTGATGGGAGAGCGAGGTGACAAAAAAGGAAAAGTACCAATCAACTGCCTTCATCTGCAGAGCTGACCAGTCACCTACCTCCAGCTGCCCAGCTGAAGCTGAAGGCTTTCTTCCATCAATACGATGGGTGCTGTAACGTTGGCATAAGTATACATTTGACAAAAGATACTAAGCAGAAGTTTAAAAAGCAATAGGACTCACTGGTAGCACTGCCATATCTTATGAATGAGAAGTATCAGTATCAGATACTTTTGCTTTTTTTTCCTCAATGTGCCAAACATATATATATATATAATCTTTGTACAGATAATTGTCATGATGTGATGATGTGCCTACAATCAGAGGTGGATTTACAGTGGCCACAGAACTTGCACCCCAGGTGAAGCTGACAAAAAAACACATCCCTACATTTAATACACCATAAACCCCCCTTCTGGCAATAATACAACTGATAGCCTTTTCTTTTGACATGCTATAAAGAGCATCAGAATGGGACTTAATTGTGCGTTTCTACCACTGTGAAGTGGTAAGGTTCCCACACATTAGTTGGGTAGCTAGCCACAAGGCTAACATCAAGTAGCCTACTTTAGCTACACAAAAACTATCAAGGGACATACTGTTAAAAATCACAATCACATTTGCTTATGAGCAGAGGTGGGGTTTTGGCTTGTTAATGCAATGCTGAGAATGAATGCCTAATACTAACATAGTGAGAAATACAATTATCTGCTCCAAGAAGTGGGAGGACTCCGTTCCTCTGTGTGGAACGCCCACTACACCCCCTGCTTATGAGGAAATGAACAATGAAGTGACTTGTTTGAGCTTTGAACACATTTTTCATCTTTCACTATGCTAAACAATGTCTAAATGTCCCAGTTTAACTGCATTGTCACTCTTAGTGTCACTCCAAGTGTTTTTGAAAAAGAAAAAACTTTATTTCTGTACAATAAATTAGTATTTCACCAAATCAGTTTGCTTAGATTATTCTCCAACATTTGTAAAACCACCATACATTTCAAATAGATGTTTTTAAAAGAAAAAAAAAAATCTTTATCAGGGGTGCAAATAACTGTGGAGCGCACTCTATATGTAGATCTTCATACTGTATACTGTATGCTATGGGTAAAGAACAGTTACTCTGAGTCATGATGTGTTTAACGTAGGTTGCTGTTTATAGGATTGTTTAATGTGAAAGTGGTTCAAGAATAATATCAAACCCCAGTATTTCTGTGTAATCAGGTCGACATAATTGTTGGGGAATAATTGTTGTTTTAAAAATTGATTATTATTAAGTTTCCTCAGCTTGAACTGCCACTGCCTAAAATAAACATTTGAAAACTGTCACTGCTGCGTTTTCTGCATTAGTTGCATTGAACAGAAAGAGAAGAGGAAACAACTTAACTCTCCATGCAATTCCATTGTGTGGCTCCTCCTGGAGGGCGGGGGGGGGCGCGAAACACTTGCGGTTAAATCTCTTACTTTTTCATATTAATTCATTAAGATTACGCTAATGCTTTTATAATTCATAATCATCTGTTTATTATGAAAATATTTGTCATTAAATAAACTCCAATCAAACCGCTGTGTCTAGATTTTTTAAAAAGGCCACACACCTGGTAGGCACGTATCACATAAGATGTTCACGGTTAATGGTCAGAATGATCGAGGTTCCGCCCACTTCCGCGAGCGTGACTACAGCGGAGTGACTGAGTGGGAGAGTGGTTGGTCCAGCCCAGCCCAGCCCAGCCCTGCCAGTGACAGGAGGACCGACCGGTGAATGAACTACGAATGTTATAACCACAAGGTGTGCGACAAGGCTATCTTGCATGTATTTTCTGAACATCGGTGAGTTTATCGGTGCCAGACATTAGTCGTGAAAAAGTAAACGACATGGAGAACGAACTGCCGACCACGGGGGACATAAGCCTAGACGACGCTGTCAAACAATGGCTGCAATTTGACAAGGTAATGTGAGTTGCGCTGCTTGATCTAACATTACTTACGTGAAAAATAACTGATAGGCTAACGTTAGCTCAATGATGTTTGACAACCTCTGCCTAGCTGGTGACCAGGATAAATCGCATACCTAACATATATTAACCTAGCTGCTTTGTTCACCCAAAACGAGCAAGCAAAAAGTTAACTTTACCTTTTGCTACAAGGTTTATGTTAACGTGTTAGTCGCTAGCTAGCTATCGTTACTAAATAACACACAGCAGACAGAACAGCAGGATACGTTACCATACAGCCAATTAGGAAAGAAATTGAAAGCTATATGTTACCGACTAACATTTAGGTTCACGCAATGATAAGCTTTGACAGAGTGAGTTGGGCAACTCGGCGTTCTCCGCATTTTGCACTGTTGCGTGAAGTTACAGTGTCTGCAGAAAGTGCATGATAGTGGGTTTTTCATAGCGGAAGATTAGACGCTTAGGAGTTGTCAATATTATAACAATTTAAGGACCACAATGGGGGCGTTATATTTACATTAATATTGAACGAATTTGAGTCTTGAGGCTTCAGTTTGTCGTGCCAGATTGTAGGGTTAAAAAAGAGTGAAGGCGACCTAGTATTACTACCACATGAGCTTATTACAATGTCTTAATTGAAGTAACGTGCTGCTCTGCTGGCATCTGATCTTCCTCGACACATGAAAGACATTCACAGAGTCTAAAGGGAAGTAGTAGGCAGGTAATTAAGTGAAATTGGAAAGCAAATAAGATAATGTTTCCCCTTAGACTCTGATGGGGTCAGGAGGGTCAGACACACTCGGAGCTCTGTCAGTGGGAAACTGCGGAGAGGTGTCACATGCCTTCAGTTTTATTGGACTACAATGAGGCAAATTTTTGTATCACGAGAAATGCTTTGGAGAGGAAGACGTTGACCGTGGGTGAGGAGGATTGTCCATTGTCATTTCAATGTGTCAGTCTCTCATTTCTCTTTAGGCTTAGTGCGACATTCATAAGCAAAACACATAACAGAGACATCACAGGTGCATGACAATGTTTTGAATTCTTTAGCCTGATATTGAAGAATCAGTGCAGACAGTCCTTCATCATATGCTACTGTATATCCTTTCATGTAGATTTCCTAATGCTAGACCCACCCCATCAACAAATGTCCAAATGTTCCTCTAAACGATAACGTATATATCTTATATCTTACTTATATATTATATATATATTACTCTAAATGATATATCTAGCTTCTCAATTTGCTCTTTATTTTTTTTAATTCAGAACCCCAAAACCAATACTGCCATCAGGGACTTGCTAAAAGAGGGGGCTGTTTCAGAGCTTCAGTCTTGCTTTGGGGCCCGGATGGAGTTTGGCACAGCTGGCTTGAGGGCCCCCATGGGACCTGGTGTGTCTCGTATGAATGACCTCACCATCATCCAAACCACACAGGTGATTGATATGACATCACAATCATTTGCAACAAGCAGGGTATCAATGTTAATAGTGTCAGCATACATGGTTATTTGTTGTTGTCGTTGTAAAACTTGTTTCATTTCTTGGCAAAAATCGTTTTGCTGATTTTAAGTCATGAGCATGATACTACTACAGTATGAGTAGGTCAATGCTACGTATTGTTATCTGATCTCATCTGACCATTCCCTAACAACTGGTGTAATTAGAAACTAGATTGTGATGCTAACAGCCCTTGCGTAGTTTGTGTTTTAATTATTGTCTTTTTACTTTTTTACTTTTACTTTTGGGGGAATGACTTGTTAAAATGCTGAGCTATAGAAACTGCTAGAGTTGCTTATGTATCATACTTTTCCTAGGGCTTCTGCAGCTATCTGGAGGGATGTTTCCCAGACCTGAAGGAGAAGGGGGTAGTAATAGGGTTTGATGCCCGTGCTCATCCCCCAAGTAGTGGCAGTAGCAAAAGGTTTGCTACTCTTGCTGCCACGGTTTTCATCAGCAGAGGAGTGCCAGTTTACCTATTTTCTGACATAACACCCACACCTTTTGTAGTATGTATTCCTTGTTCTGTAGAATTAGAGATTGTAGAAAGGATGTTGTTTTTTAAGGAATTTGTTTATCAATTAAGGATTGAAGACTCTATTTAAATCCATGTTTAGATTCAAGTAAATCATTGTGATTTTTACCATCTTATCATCTTTCATGAGTCTTGATATTCTGCTGCAGTAAACTTTGTGGCATTAAAGCTGTATTCTATCTGGCATTATTAGGTTTCTTGCTATTAGGTTTAGAATCTGGACATTGTGATAGGTTGCTGACTTGTTCCATGACTGAAATGTCCTCCCAATCGTCTCCTGTCCAGAATCTTCTTATTTGCTCTGTGTTTGCTCTTTCAGCCATTCACAGTGTCTCATCTTGGTCTTTGTGCTGGCATCATGGTCACAGCCTCCCACAACCCCAAACAGGATAATGGCTACAAGGTGCTTAATATTTACAAAACTCACAATTTTGAAAACATGGGGAACTGAAATGTTAATTGTAGTTAATTCCTGTTTTTTGGAGTAATATCAGTAATATGAGATTATTGTCAAGTTAATTCAGTTCTGTCCAATGTCATTCTGCATTTTGCTCTTTTCATGCGTTAGGTCTACTGGAGTAATGGTGCCCAGATCATCCCACCCCATGACAAGGGTATCTCCTCAGCAATAGAAAAGAGCTTGGAGCCATGGTCCAAGTCCTGGGACACAGAAGAGTCCATGAAGAACCCACTGCTGAAAGATCCTTATCAGGACATCCACAAGGAGTACTTCAGTGCAATACAGAAACACTGCTTTCACAGGTATATATATCTATTTACCTGTCTTTTCTACATCTGTTTTGTCTCTATTAGAGTTGTTTTCTGTTTGAAAACTTCCTTTTCATCCCATACACAGACAAATCAATGAAAAATCAGAGGTGAAGATTGTTCATACGTCAGTGCACGGTGTTGGCCACACTTTTGTGCAGGCAGCATTTAAGGCGTTTGATCTTCAACCGCCATTTGCTGTTCAGGAGCAAAAGGACCCTGACCCTGAGTTCCCCACTGTTAAATACCCTAACCCAGAGGAAGGAGAAGGAGTTTTGGTGAGTAGGGGTGTCCTCTCCCCATCTAAAGCTGTACATGCCATCACTTTCATGACAAATAAAATATTTCCCTTGCTTTTCATTTGGATCGTAATTAACCTTTCACAAGAAGCATTCTAGCCACACACTTTGGCACGTTCTATTAATGTCTGACATTTGTAGAAAACTAGGATTAAAATGCTTGAAAGCTGCATAGAAAATCAGGCATTTATTATGCTGTTTCAGTCTTAATGCTAGCTGGTCTGGCCGAGTGGCCCACACTATGTGCTGCACAAAAGTGATGATACATATATTAGATAAAGATAGAGTAGAGGACCTATACTGGGACATGTTACTTTGTAGACAAAAATGTACACCCTTGCAGTGCAGACTAACTTTACTATTTAAGTTATTAAAGAACTTATTGCCGTGTCATCGTCAAACCTTAACAAAAGAAATTGACGTTAATTTCAAGTGACGCATAGTTACAGAGTTTGATAATATTACAACAGTCACTAGGTTACATTGACTGTAACTTCAATCATGAGACACGGGTTCATCCTACTAGTGTGTAATGTGTCTGTGTGAGTTCATTTTTTGGTCAACTATTTATGGATGGTTAGTATGATATGATCACGATCATGACCACTTAAATCCTGGTTGCTGAAAATAGCTTAAATAGCTACTGGCATCTCTGATATTAACAATCGACAGCTAGCGATGGTGATAACAATGACCTTTGAAATGTCTAAACAAATGTTGCTAGCAGAGATACTAGACTAGAAAAGGGTACTCTAGAATCTTTGGTTGCCATGAACTGGTCATGACCTCTTACTGTGTGTGTGAGCAACTGTTGGAACTGTTAAGTGTGTGCCCTTGTGCATATTTATTAAAAATTGTGGACACAAATAAAGAATGTGTGTGTGTGTGCACAGACTTTGTCATTTGCTCTAGCTGACAAGGAAGGTGCAACTGTTGTGTTAGCCAATGACCCTGATGCAGATCGCTTGGCTGTGGCCGAGAAGCAGACAAGGTATGTTCATGTGTCTTTGTGTTGGATCAGAAACCTTCTTTTTAGTGGTACACCCATGAAATATATTTATTAGCTTTAAACTGAACATCTATTTTGACTTCTGACTTTGACTGGAATTTCAGTGTACATTTTAATGAAAATGACTGCACAACCTCATTTCTTCTATTCTTACTCAATTTTTCAGTGGCAGTTGGAGAGTGTTTTCAGGAAATGAGTTGGGAGCTCTTTTGGGCTGGTGGGTCTTTCATTGCTGGAAGAACCAACAAAAAGCTGATCAACTAAAAGAAATCACAAAGGATGTCTACATGCTTGCCAGCACAGTTTCCTCAAAGATTCTACGAGCCATCGCCGTAAAAGAGGGCTTCCATTTTGAGGTACATACTGTATACTGACATATTGTTCATGTGAAGGGGCTGCTGATTTGAAAACAGCAGCCCCTTACTTGAAGTTCCCACGCACTTAAAAGCATCAGCAATAGATAAATATCGATATGTTTTTGTTGGTGGTGTTTTTTGGACAAAAAACTAGTTTCCCTCATAATGGTCCATCATCAAAGGGAGTTTTAATAAATCAATAATGCAATCGTTACTTCTCAACAAATATTACCCAGCTATCCCTTAGCAGTCCCTAATGAAATTGCCTCCTATTGGTCTTTTAATACCTTCCCCGTTGATTCACTTTTACAGGAGACCCTCACAGGATTTAAGTGGATGGGAAACAGAGCAAAGGAGTTGTTGGAGCAGGGGAAGACAGTGCTTTTTGCATTTGAAGAGGCCATAGGTACAACCACACGAACACCATGCTGTTTTGGAGTGGTAGTTCTGAACAAGCCAAATGTGGCAGATTAGCACAGCCATTTTAGAGTGAACAATCTTGTATTCCTTTTATCTTTATTATTCAAGTTGTAATATGACTTAAAGGAAACTCCAATGTGAATCAAACCATAGCCCTGTTGTAGGACACCAAAGACACAAAATGTTGTCTGTAGGAAAAAGAACCAGAAAAGTTGATACAGCATTGACTGAATAGCGAACCGGCAGCAAATGTTATCTGAATTGGGCATAGGAAATTGAAACTTAAAGTGTGATTCTGTGCCCCCATTCGATTCATGTTAACTGCCAATTCACTATTTGGTTTATGTTGTATCAAATTTTCTCTTTTCCCTACAGACAGCACTTGATGACCTCAAACAACAGGGCTATGGATTGATTCACAATGGATTTCTCCTTTAATGTTTCATATGTAATGGTTCTTGGCAGGTTATATGTGCAGTCCTGCAGTGTTGGATAAAGATGGTGTGAGTGCAGCGGCCATTGCAGGAGAATTTACCTCCTACCTTGCAAGCCAGAACACCACACTTTCTCAGCAGCTCAAGAATATCTATGAGGAGTGAGTGTGTTGTCCTTCTTAATTATTTCATAATGACTTACACTTGTTTTATTTTCTCCCCATATACATTCTTTATGATCACCTGTGGAGGTCTGTCTTAGTCTCACAATGACTAGTATGTTTACATGCACACCACATTGGGATCAAAGTCCTAATGAAAGATCAACCGTAAAAGGGGACACTTCAGTAGATATCAGCACAACATACAGCTTTTGGAGATTGCATCAAGACGATTGTTTCTTCACAATCTGTTTCTTTTTCAAGGTTGATATATGTTTGGATGATATGACCTAAAAGTATCACACATAGCTACTGTCATGATTTTAAATGAACCATTAGCCAGTTTCACCACTTTATGAAGTAGTCAGAGCAACCAAAATGCTTTGCTTGAACATGCACAGACAGTAGGAAATGCTCTGTTATATACTCTGTTGCCCTATAGGGTGCACTGTTGACCATGAAAGAAACTTCAAGACTCTTTGAAAAACACATTTTAGTATTTCAGTAATCACTCTAATCTTTTGTGTTAATCCTTTTAGGTATGGTTACCACATCACCAAAAACTCCTACTTCATCTGCCATGATCAGAACACTATTAGGCAACTTTTTGAGCGGCTGAGAAACTTCAGTGGACCCAACACCTATCCTCAGGAATGTGGAGGCATATCCGTCACTGCAGTGCGGGACCTAACCACAGGCTTTGATAGCAACCAGCCAAACAATATAGCTGTGAGCTCTTAACTCTTCACTTCAGTGTTTGTGCCATTGTACATAATACATATCAAACATGTTTATTGACAGCAAAAGATTTAGAACTTGAATGAGTAAAAATCTGCCTGCTGTTTTGGAACTTTGGCACATTGGAACTTAGGATAATGACAGTAACATTTTCCCTCATAGTGTAGTTAGCAATGTTTTTTGTTCCCTTTCTTCTCCCTGACAGTTCTTCCCAACAGTCCTCTGTCTCTTACAACAGGGGCCTAAGTTGAAACCTGCCAAAGTGTCCCTCGTGGTCAAATCTCTGATCAAACATCTCTCAAATCTGCCTCTATCAAGCTCTTTATCAGATGTATTGGTTTGTCATCATTCTCTTTCAGGTTCTTCCAACCAGTAAGAGTAGTCAGATGATCACCTTCACATTTGCAAATGGAGGGGTGGCCACCATGCGTACCAGTGGGACTGAGCCCAAGATCAAATACTACACAGAGCTGTGTGCTGCTCCAGGGAATAGGTAAACACATGGCTAAAAGTGGACAAATGTGTGTAGGGGCTTCCATGAATTACAGAAATCAGTGAAATCGGTGAAATTCTTGTGGGTTTTTCTTTGTGTGTGTGTGTGTGTGCGCGTATGCATTATCTTGTCATTATCTTTTACATTTCTGATTTATTTTCAAAACCTTGATTTTCACTATAGTTTATTTAAGCATTGCAGGTTTATAAGATATCTGTTTGTTTCAGCCCTGTCACAAAAACGTATAAAAGTACTGTAGGACTAGAAATGGTCCAGTAAACAGTAATTGTCAGGGCACATCATGTCATTGTTTCCTCAAATTTGTCTAAATATGTAAAAGAAGCCTATAGACAGTTTCTGCTTTTCTGCTGTTTAAACCATTACTTCTCCCATTGCTGTGTTTCTCCTTTTCAGTGATCTGGCACAGCTGAAAGGGGAGTTAGATGGACTTGTTGATGCCATTGTTGAGAACTTCTTCCAGCCTGAGAAAAACAACCTGATTCCACGTGATTGATGTGCCAGTAGATATTTTGCAAGATTGTGGTTATATAGTACCCACATTCAGGCAGGGATACACATAACATTCAGGATTTTGTTACTTTCTGCCTTGATTATATGACTGCTATAGATACACTTTAGCTTTTGTTTTGTAGTTTCCAGAAACATCTCTGCCACAGTTGCCATTTCTGTTCTGTCACCAGCTGCATTCTGTGGTACATACTGCTAAATATTTTATGGGATGTGTTTTTATCCCTTGGAAAACTTGATGTATTCCTGACATGCATACACACATTACATGAGATGTCTGTATGGGTATGTGTCAGATCAAGGTCATTCCACAAACTCACAAGAATTGAATACAGAATCTGAACTTAAACTTGTGGAAATACAATACACAATACTGTGTTGTGTTAATTCCCTGAAGGGTGGACATTGTTATTCCAAAACCTTGATAAATGTTCATTGAGAATGTTCCTCTAAACAGTAATGGTGATGACACATTTTAAGTGTTGGGCTGTGTCGAGGGAAGTTGTGCACTGCTTGTATTGAGGTCCCGAGGGACTAAAGAAATGCTGCCATCTAGTGGCGAAGTTATTAATGTGAGAAATAATGAAATGAAAGCGCAATTGGTACTATTTTAAAAATCGTAAATTTATACAGCTTTTTAAGGTGCTTCCCCATTTAAATTCATTGGTAGCAACACACGAACTGTTACCAAAAACTACATGTAGCAAAGCAAGCAAAAGAGTATGACTGTAAGACAAAAATAAACCGCAGTTTAATGCTTGATCTGTAAACTGCTATTCTGGCGAATAAATACATATTAACTAGAAAGCCTGTTGTTTTTCTGTAACAGTTGATTATGGATTATTTTAACGCAGATAATAAATGATTTAGTCCAAAGATTCTTGTATAAGAACAGTATTATTGAAACATGAGGTCAAAAGGTAAACCTAGCAGCTCAGGATTCAGTTCAGATAATCTGTAGGCCCCAAGCCATGTATTTCATGCCTTCTCCTATTGCCTTGAGTTATTTTTATTCTGCAAAGCCGAGTGACTCCCTGCCCATGTGTGATGTTTGGGGCGGGTGGGGAGAGAGTCATTTTGAAGTAGGCAAGGCTGTGAAGGAACAGTCATGCCCTTGAAGTCAGTCTACACCTGTTACGTTAGCGCAAGAAATGGCGGTGCAGTATCTACACTGGAACTCTGTATACATAAAGAGGTAGGCTATGGAGCTTCAAAGCCGTGTCCACAGTTGAAATGGTTTTGTAGGCAAGGTTTGCGGAGAAGAACAAGAGAAGGCATTTCTTTATGATTTGGCCATGGCCATGGTCTAGTTTATCTGAACCCGGTCAGTAATTCGTTTCGTTTACTCATAGGCTTCCATGGCTGTCAAAGCATTTCGAGTGTAGGCCTATTTTGCTCGACATTTTCTCAGAAGAAAGCCTCTGCCACCGATTGGACAAATCTACAGACATACCTTTGCCAAATGACAACAAGAGCAACTTGACCTTAGAAAAGGACGATTTCGACAGTTCCATGCTCATGTTGGTGCATGTTGGTGCGTGTTGGTGGTGTATGCTATTTTGTATGTCTCGGAGCTCAACGATTGGCCTGGACTGAAGAGGCCTGGCTTTAATGTTCCTCTTGAATTCTAAGAAAAGAAAGTAGAGGAAAAACAACTCACTACTGACAGTTAGTGGTTAGCTACTCTGTACTGTGAATGACTGAGGACTATAAACAGAGGTTTAGTGGGGGTACACGATGCAATGTTATAAATGTATGCTTAATATTTAAAAGTGAGCAGCCTACATAAATGATATGTTACTAGAAGAGGGGAAACTGTACCCCCGCGTTCAATGCCCGCTACACCCTGTTTATAAATTACGCTACAGACCCGAGCATGGTCGTGGTGCTGATGAGCAGACACTTTGTTTGTTGTGACTTGTAAAGAATGACCGAAAATAAACATGACCTGTATTATTATGGCCTGCATGTAAACTGCGTGTAGCTCCGTTGCTGCAGTCATGGTTTGATCTTCACATATACTTTCTATGCATATACATATTCTTTCTCAAAGGACAGTGCCAGTTTAAATTTAGTGAGTAAATGTATAACTTCTAAGTCTATCCTTTAGGTTGACATGCTAACAATCTTTTTTGGACCTGAGGGATCATGGAGGAAACTTGCTTCAAAGACAAGCAGAGCAAGTCATCCCTTGTCTCTGCACAGTCGCAGGTGAGATGAAATGAAATGGTTCCAATCATTCTTCAAGGACAGTCTGGTACTGGCCATTTACACCCTTTTTAGCCAAAGTAAGTCATTTTGAAATTATGGGCTATATTTTTGATACTTTGTTGGCTCTTGTTGCTGTTTTAGATTGAATACATCTTGGGCTTTAGGAGTATTTATCTTCCACACTCTTTTTTCTTCATTGATGGTTTATGACATTCTCCTTATATTAACACCTAACATCAACTTTGGATAGAGAGGAAGGGTAGAAATGGTGTGTGACAGACTACAGTAATGGGGCAAGTGAAGATTCATGGATCTGGGTGTCTCCTTTTGTTTGCACAGCTTGAGACAAAAGAAGTTCAATACCGCCTGCATATGGTTGGCTCCCTCCATGTCCACCCTCTTACCACCATGTCTATGTTGCCTTGGATTCTAGCTGAAGTAAGGAAACTACGACCTGTGGGCAGATATGGATCAAGCTCCCCTCAATGGCCCTATTCAGGATCACTAGCTCTGGACCAACCAGTGATACTCCACATAACAGCCACTTCTGTAAAGTGTGTTCTTGACATGGCAGGCCCTGGAAAACCATGGGATCCATTACAGAATACACTCCTATGGCAGCACCGACCACATCAAGTCACCAAACTGATTCACAACAGCCAGGACCCCAGATACTTCAGCTGCCTTGTGCGACAGGAGGGCTACGCTGTCTGCTATGTCTTCCACTGTGAGGACCAGCTCAAGGTGAGGAGAAAGAGGAGTGGTGAAGCAGACATGAGACAGAAGGGACTAGATCTGGTTTTATTTGTTTTGGCAGTGTCAAAGGTATGTTTTGCCAGTTATTATTTAGAGTTTTGTGTCCTGTGGTAGATCTATAAAACCTCTTGTACGCCCTGGTAGAGCCATGAGCCACGAGTGTGTTGAGAGTGTTTGTGTGCACGTGTGTGCACTTGACGTCTATAGTATTTGTTTTGTGTACAAAACTAGTGACGTGATTCAGATACCTTAGATTGGAATGCAGTGACGTGGGGACACCATAAAAATGTCATCTGTGTGTGTGTGTGATCTTTTTGTTTGGAGCATGGCTTCTAAATATGACTTTTGCACTGCAATGTTCAATGCATTTAGTGGTTCGATAGCTAATACTTTGCTCTGTAGACCGCTAGCCAATACTTTGCTCTGTAGAGTTTCAGAGTTGCTTGTTAACTATTAGACTAATGCAAGAAATCTACCAGTTCTGTTGACATGGCTAAATTTGCACACATTGCACAGGAACCACATATATGGATAGCTTCCATATTTAAAGGTGTAAAGCAAAAATACTGAAATTTGGTATGTTTTACTCAGTTTTAGGGTTAACTAATTACAGTGTAACAGAGTGGCAGAACCTACAAAATGATGCCCAGGAGGGCTGGTGCATGGCAAAAACACACTTTGGAATGAAGGAATTGATGCTTGACAGGTCCTTGTTCAAACATGAATCCATGAATCTACATTGAGTAGATTATCTCTGAGACATTATCAGTGCATCCAATGCCACAAAGGAGTGCCATGGACTGTGCAGGAGCCCATTAATGCCTGGATGGAGATCTGAGAGGAGATCCTAAGGACACCATCCTCCATTTTATCATGACATTAAATCACTTCATTTAATCACAATCATTTTCTCTGGCTTTACATTTCAGCTCTCAGTAATTTAACTTTCCAATGACATTGTTGTATCTCTACCAGGTGACATTATGTAATTGTGCTGTCAACAGTGCAGTGATTTTAAACTTTTTGTTGAGATTTGAGGTCTGATTTAAGTGTTCCTTCATGTGTTTTATAGCAGTGAACATAATGCTATTCAAATATGCAGAGAACCTAGAGAGATTTTTCCAAGGATCAGTGTGCTGATTGGATGCCCATGATCTCACTTACGGCAGTTGGTAGGTGGATAAGTGGCAAGCCTGGCTAAGTAAGCCAGTGGTAGTGGTAAAAATGGTAATAGAAGAGTCTGGACTCCTCATTCTCTTAAAGGGATTATCTGGAGTGAATCAGCTAGTAGCCCTGTTGTTTCACATTGGCGAGCGCTGTTGGTAGATGAGAATGACAGAATTGGGTACACTGTAGACCAAACTGCAAAAAGGGAGCCAACGCTAACTTGTTTTCCTGTGCCCCCATCAGTTAGTGTTAGCTGCCAGTTTGCAAATTCTGACTAAGATGAGCACCTGTATTAGGAGGTTTACCATTTCCTCTAGCTTAATGTACTCAGGTTTACTACGTAAAGGAGAAATCCGGTGTGAATCAATCGTCTAGGGTGACCAGATTTCCAGGGACAGTCCCCGTTTTTGGTTGTCTGTTCCTGGTAAAATAGACGAAAATTTTTAAGCTAAAACATTACTTATTGTAACGATATTGACAGTAGAAATAAGAATGCCCCTGGATTTTCAGGAAAATGTCTGGTCACCTTACCTTAGCCCTGTTGTTCCATCTCACTTCCTCCTGCTGGGAGGAAAAACAATGCAAAAATGTGATATGATAGGCCTAGGCTACCACAGGCCGAATAGTGAACCAGCAGCTAACACTAACTGATGGGGGCACAGTAACTTTATACTTTCAGTTTCATTTTCCTGTGCCCAATTCCGGTTCATTCTTCAGTCTATGTTGTATCAAATTTTCTGGTTCTTTTTCCTACAAACAGCACTCAGTGATCTCGAACAAAAGGGCTATGGATTGATTCACAACGGATTTCTCCTTTAACCGCTTTCTTGTACTACCCCTCACGTCGCTTTCCACACATGAAAAATATTTCCCCTGCGTTTAGCTTATTTCTTGTAGCCTATTCTCAAAAGTAGTAACAGTGCAGTGTTTTTTTTCCTTAAGATGGAACTGAGTTTAGGTTTCATTGTTTTAGAAGAAGGTAGACAGATAGTCATGGACCTTGGTCTCGTGCAGCCAACATTTCCATCAGTGACTTCACTCTTCTCCCAATTCTTCTGCTGACATGCCATTGGATGAGGAACAGCGGGTGACTGAAATTTAGTGCTCGAAGACCTCAACGGCATGGGAGGAGACAGAAAAGTGTTTGAATTAACAACTGAATGCAAACTAAACGGTGGACATAGTTTTTAAGGAAATGTCCCTAACTGAGGGGATGAAAGCCCGGCTCCAAAGGTTTAACTTACTGCGAAAGGATGCGAAAATAGAACAACAAGCCGTAAGTATCTGAATAAGTTAGCCTAACGTTACTTCTGCCGGGCGGTTCCCGTTCTTGTTTTAGTGGTAATGTAAGCTAACGTTAACTGCTAACGTTACTGTATGAAGTTAAGTTAGCCAGCTAACACGTTTTGGAAAAACAAGCTGTAGAGAGAGTTTGGAAACAGTGGCCAACTCTTCCTCGATTGACTAACGTTAACACATTAGTGAAGTATGACGTAGCAAACACTATTTATCTGAAATAGTTAATACACTAAGTTCCTTTGTGTCATTTTTATACAGACACTGTTTTCGAGTTTCATAAACCTTACTGTCAAATCTGGGAGATTCTTAGTTGACTTGCGAATAACGTTAAATCAAATAATAACGATTGAAGCGACATGAATAACGTTTCCGAAGTTAGGCTACTTCAATGATTTTCCGACATTTGTTGCAACCATGTGTTTCCATTCGCCATCAAGTTAAAAGATGAGAGACGACGTCAGAAACGTTAACGATATTTTTAATGTAGTCTAATGGAAAATTGTCGAGAGACGTTCAGACTACATTTAGACAGTTGGTGGGACGATATTTATTTGTTCGTGTAAAGTCATCCACAAAATCTTTTAGCTAACAGACAAATTGTTAAACTAGTTACTGCCACTGGCTGAAAAAGTCTGGAGTTTGTGTTCCCTTTCCATTCTCTGTCCAAGGTGGTCGCTCAACCCCTTGAGAAAAGAATGATCATTCAGATTTGACCTCTATTTCAGTCACAGTGTTACAAATAAAGATGATCTGTATATTTTCCCTGGCATTTCCTGTAGATTTAAAATTTTCTTTCTTGGAAAACTTAGCAACGTTAGTTTTATATGGACGTCTGGAAAGTTTTCAATCTTAATTAACTTTTGGATATAATGAAAACACTGTTTCAAGTTGCAAACCTTAGATAACTATTTTATTGTACAACACCCAATAAAGTCACACTGCTTCCTACATGCCCAACACTGACATGGGCCAGACCTGGTAGAGTCAAGCCATCCCTCTTACTTTTCTCCCGAACCTTGCATGTTTTGTAACAGTTTCATTTCAGCCAAGATAATAGAGCCTAAACCTGACAGTGCACAATTGAAATTGAAATAGTTTCTGTCAGCGAAGAAAACTGCATTTTGATGACATCAAAGATTAAAAGGATCCCCGGCTAGTAAGACATGTTGGCCTTATAAGACTGACATTGGCATCTTCTATATTTAACAGGATTTAAGAACTTTTAATAAAACCAAAAACATTTTTAAATCACGTTCATCGTCAATCTTATAAGGCCAACATGTCTTACAAGCCAGCTTATTGATCATGTTGGGGAGAGCGGGAGTTAACCATGAATATGTAATAGATAATGTTTTTATACTAATTAGCAGGCTTGGCTAAAACTCAAAATTCAGCATGGACAGAGGGTTTTGTCAAATTCGTAATGCCTTAGCCTAAATATCCTATGTCATAGTCATGTTCCCAACTCTTACTAAAAAGGTCTCTAGAGACTTATAAAGGGCTTTTCTAGAAATACAACTGGTCTAGACCTAAAAGATACAAAGTGTACTGACTTTAGTCTGTCTGATATAAACTAAAGCAAAATCAAACTAATTTCATGAAAAATGTGAAAAGTACCCAACAATAAGAGATTTGTTGGGTTGTTTGGCTGCTCTCAAGTAGCCGTAATCACATGTTGCGTTTGACTGTGGAGTAAAAGTTCACTTGGTTAAATTTCCACAGTGTTTAACTTGTTGTCCAAATGGCCTGAGGGTCTCTACACTGTGAATCGGTCTGGATTTTTCAGTATAAAGGGATCAACTTCATGAATGCATTGGACTTTAGTGTTTCGGAAGAGACATTTAAGTGAGGCAAGGAGCATATAGCTGAGTGTTGCTTGAGAACCAGTCTGATGCCAGGGATAGAAGGTCACTTTGCTGTGTGTTCATGTTCATGTGGAATGTGGCCTATGAAATTTGGACCACTTACTTTTGTGTTCCTTTCTTGTCGGTAAGCAGTTCCATGATGCACTTCACAGTTTTGTCCACTAGTGACATACCATACGTGCAGGGCTGCCAGTATTGTGCTGGCGTAGGCTAAACACACTAATTATTTTATGCATTGTCATAGTTATTTTCAATAGCTACAATTTTTTTCGAGTTTTTTAAATTGGGTCGCAGGAAATGGTGTGAAGGGCCGGATCCAGCCCCGGGGCCGTATGTTTGACACACCTGAGTTAAAGGCTTACCAGGCAAGTCTACATTTTTTTAACTATGGAGCTCCCCCTATCGCCACCAACATCCTAAAATCTCACAAATTCACGTGGATTTGTTTGCAAACAAGCGATGATGATTTTTGAAGAATTATGTTGACTGACGAGGTAATAAATGCAACATCATCATGCTAATAAGTGAGACTGCTTCTGCTGTAAAGCCACAAAGAAGCCGTATGGGGGAGCCGAAAGAGCCTTCTTTCACCCTGTAATCAAAGTGACAACGAAGCGGGTAAATTTAGGAAAATGTTGGCTAGTTTTCCTTTAAGGATACAAGTTACTTGAAAATGTTGCCTAGTTTTCCTTTAAGGATAAAAGTTGATGTTTGTATGTGAATGTGATCGCCCTTGGAGCCGCTGTGCCTGTCGGCCAGAAACTTTTTTTTTGTGCTCTGCACTAAAACGTCCTCCCATTTGTAAATTCTAAGTGCATTCTTAGTTTATTCATACTCTCATAATTTAGTCATACTCTCACAGAGTTTACAGTCTTCTCTGTCCCCCTCATGAGAGTGCAGCGCAATTAATAAACAAAATTGTGATCTCAGTTCTCACCTACATGTGATCTAATTTGAAAATGACCATGATTCTGCCACACATTTAACGACATCACCTCAGCAAACCCTCTGCCTTCAAAATTGCCAATGCAGGATTGTAGCATGTGACAGATCAGCTGAAGCGGGCACTCAAGGAAGTAAACCCAATGAGGGCAAATGTGTAAATGACGTGAAAAGAGGAATAGGCTGGTGTACGAGGTGTAAGGCTGGATAAGACTGAGAGTCAGTCAAGATATAAGAGATTTAGTAGTATTAAGAGGAGGACTAGGCCTTCTTTTTAATTTGTTTTGAACACCTACAACATCAATAAATGAACTGGCAACACGAGTCACAGAAACAAATGGATTGCTTGTGGGTTTATTATTTGTTTAACCCCACTGGTTACTAACCAGTTAGCAATTTAATGAATGGTTAAACAAACAGCCTTACTATGGAAAAGTTGGTGCTCTCATTCTCTCAGTGACTGAGCGCTCCATTGCAACAGTGTGTGTGTTTTATGTAGCTCACTTTTGCATCATTGCAAGACATAGACAAAGTTGAGACAGGCTCCAGGCAAAGCCTTGCTCTTTCAGTCACTTTACAGAATAACCATAGGCAGTCATCATGTTAAGTCAGATCTCATATCTTGCTCCAGAGGCTTACTTCTGCCATCATCCCACAAGTAAAAGGCACAAAAAGTAGCCTGCCTGCTTGTTCATAAGCTATATAGTTAGTTAACATAGTTTAAAAAATGATTTAGTTATGTTCAGTATCCGTTTAATAAAAACTCTAACATGTAAGGAAGAGAATTACCTTACTTTTCAAAGTCTTGTGCCAGTATATCTTGCAGTAGGTGGCTAAGTTCAACAAGTGTATTATAGAGGTATATTTGACAGTCGTGAGAGTGAATCTTGATCTCAATTCCAAGCAAAAGGATAATAATAAGCCTAATAGTTAAAGGTGACATTTGATCTGAGCCCTAACTTATGCTTATCCTGATTGTGAAACCACCCACCAACACACCACATTAGACAGAGTTTAAGTGATGAAAATATATCGAGTCAAGTCAGCTTTATTGTCAGTTTCTCCACATATATACTAGACATACAGAGGAACTCAAAGTAGGTTTCTCACTATCCCATGGTGAAGAAGAGATGCACAACAGATAAGACATTTCTGAACACTAAAGAAAAAAAAACGTGCACACACACACATGTATATATATAAAATAGAAAGTGAGGTTACTAAAATAATTGAAAACTACTTCAGTAGCGATACAGACTGCACAGAGGCCTCCCAAGCCAGTCCAACACTGGCAGCTTGCTACCTGTTTGGTAAGAGGGAGTGGCTCTGCCCTGGGACACAAAGACCTCTTTCAGACACTGTGTGCACTTGATTAGCTCTCAGTGTAAAGTATGAAGATGTTCCTTGCCAAATGGCATTAAATTGCCATCAGGTTGATGTCTTTTGTTTGTGGCTAACACAAACAATTATGTGTTCACATCTACATCTCCAAAGGATAGTTTGTCATCAACTTGAAATAGATTATTCCCATTTTGTAGAGGTTTTGTCTTGCTTATGGGCAGATCAGTTTGTCCTTCTAATCACACAAATCTATGCCTCATAACATGTATCAGGTATACAGTAACGGAACTCTGCAGTTTCAGGAAAGATCTAAATTATTTTGCACAAACATCCTACCCACCTGACCGATTTAAATTAAATTACACCCCTACTTCCTGATAGATACACCTCTGTCCGTAATAATAATGGCGAAACAATAGTAATAGCAAAATGTGAAATTGAGCAGAAGCACTAGGTACCGCTACCCTGGCTATGTATAGACCAATCTTTCACTGTAGGATCTTGTTTAATTGGATCTCAGCTGTTCCCCAACAAACTTTTCGATTTAATTTCTACCGCTGTTTTGTCTAATGTGGGTCAATGTGTTGTTACATGTTGCTGTTGCAGCAAGGTTTGATCAATTGTTAGAAAGAATAGCTTACATTTCATCCTCATGTGGCTACATGATGCATGATGATTCATACCTTGATAAACCTACTGAGGAACTACACGTACTTCCCAAACAAACACACAGACACTCACAAACACACACACTTTTTAGAGAGACTGTAGACATTATCGACTTGATCTGAATATCAGATGATCCATTAAATCTCATTTTTGTAAATATGTAAAGAAGAACCTGATTATTTCCCAACTTTAATACATGCTTTAACAAAACACTTTTATTTGACTGATCCTTTGCTTATTATTTTTTTCTGAGGTGACTAATCAGTGAACATCTATACCTTCTGCATTCCAGTTCTTTCATGTCTTTTTCTGTTGTTTTTGACTGCAATGCCATATTGCCAAGTGGATGTTTAACCATTTATGACTGCCGAGTCAGTCAAGTGAGACAAGAGTAATTTTCAGACAAACAGGAAGAGTAAAGGAGGAAGGTCATTTTTTTTCTTCCAAGGCTGTAAACATCACAAGGGAAGTCAGATATCTCTTCCATCTCTGTTTACTTGCTTTGCTTGTCTTGTCTGCTCTCTGTCCTGTTTTTTGTAGAGGAAGAAGATTGGTCAAGTAGTGATGATTTCCTCAGTTGTAATGTTGCATCAAATTCTTTTCTGAGCAAATTGATTAGCTATTAGCTTAGAAGCAACATTAATAATTTCTGAGAATATCGTACCTTGTGGCTTGTGACCTATGCTCCATGTATGAATAGCAGTCATGACCTCATGACGTCACATCTTGTATGCATCTTGTATGTTAAAGGTGCCAGTATAGTTGATGCCCTGAGAAATTACATTCTGTAGCTGTTTAATAGCATAACCGACCATGTCAGGTTAAGATAGCAAAGTATATGCATAAAGATTTGGTCCGACATGGGTTTGAGCTCAGTTCTTTTCTGCGGAAAAGGTGGTTCCACAAGTAACACAGGGTGTCACCGTTTGTCGGATAAAGTGGGCTCACGGACATACAGTAGATGGTTGTGGTTGCTCTGGAATTAACACAAGGCTTAGTTGTTCCAGGGATCGTTTTGTGTTTAGTTGTTTTAACATTAAAACCCATAATTGCAATTATGCTGTTATGCCTACTGTTCACTGACTAGGTCAGTGAAGTTTGGCGTTTCGGAATCAGCTCTTGTAAAAGGGAGATTGCCGGTCTCTGTGTTTTAAATTAGGTGTTAAACAGCAACCTGATTCTCTTAAAATGATTATTTTGTTTTCTTCTTTTGGCGTAGGCGTATTAACTTTCGTTGGGCAGAACCAGTAATTTCATTTACATTGATCAGGGATTTCTAACATTAGCTCCTATTTCAAACTGATGATAAACCACACTTACTGCCAGGAAACAACATTTGCCAAAGTCTTGTTGCTGATTGAATGTTGGTTAATTGAGATGTGCCAGATCTGTATATGGTCAGGCCAGACTATACATGCTAATAGAACCACTCCCACCCCCCAGTCCCATCATGCACTGTACTCCCTTTCCTGCCTAAACCCCTAATTTATGCCCAGTATAGGCTGACAAACAGATACAGTCATGCTGCATTTCTTACACCGAGTAACTGTATGCATGTAAATGACAGTAAAACTGCCTTGTATCCTTGTATATAAAGTATATTCTCTCTCTGTTCCTCCCTCATTTGCAGGTTCCTGAGATCATCACTACCTTGTGTCAGGCCAGCAAGAGCTCTGAGCGGCAGGAAGATTCAGCTGCTGCTGCCAGTTCCCTTAGCTCCAGTTGTCATAATGAAAAGCATTTTGCGTCTCCAAACACAGTCACATTCGCCAAGAAGTTTGAGGTGTTGTTCTGTGGGCGAGTGGTTGTCGCTCACCGCAAGGCTCCACCTGCTCTAATCGATGAGTGTATTGAAAAGTTTAGTCGGGCCGGTGGAGGCATCGGCGGTTTGGCCGCGGGTATCAGGCGGGCATTATCCCTGCAGCCAACTTCCAACGGTCTCCAGACAGGAGCTGGAGAAGGCAATTTGAGTAGGAAGGCGGCGTTCTTCCAACGGGAGTCCAGTCTCCCCTCCCTGCAGACTCAGGATGAGAGTGGCCTTTCGCCAGAGCAGAACAGAGATCCTGGATCCTGTGGAGTTCGGCCCACCAGCATTCAGGAGAATCGCACCATGCTCTTTACGGTATGCAGCACTGGGGAGTTTAGAATGTTGGTAAACAATAGGGTTCTGCCCACTGGAAGTATCTTATTGCTAGCCCTATGTGTTTGCCAGCTAATGGACGATTGTAGCTAAGCTATTAGCTAAAAAGTTAAATAGATAATTGTAGCCTAGCTATTATGTAACAAACAGCAAGGACCTTTTAAACATGCATCCAGTTAACAATAGCATGATAACAAAAGATGTTTTTATCTTTCATCTGTTACATTGACATGAAGAGTTGGTTTAATAGTGATGCTATTCATTCCCATTGGAGAATACGCTGTTCTTGCCACCCAACTAGCACGCTTACTAACTTGCCAGCCGAACAGTTGTATAGGAAAGCAGTCAAATGTTTAAATAACTTTAAACAGAAGCATGAAACCCTTTCTGTTGAACTATGGCTCACCCAAGGGTTATCAAATTATTGCACCCTTTTAAGAAGTGGACACTTATAACTTAATTTTAGCTTTACATTGTAATAAAGATAATGTGTAAATATGTAATCATTTTTTTATAATGATGTTTTGAAGTAGTCTCTTGAACTAGAAAGTTCTCTGAAGCCATACCATGAATTCTAAATGGAAAGAAAGGTGATCACTGTATGTTGCACCACAAACATGCTGCTTTGGCAATTACACATAACAGTAAGAAGGGGTACCAATATTTGCTAGTTTGATGATAAAGTACAGGATCAGTTGTGCTTTTTAGCATCTAGAAGAGCATGAATTAGGTTGAATTAAAAATGAAAGTTGGTAGTAGTGCACAAACAACAATGCTGTCAAAGAAGTTAATAACATTGTTCCATAAGATGCACTTTATCTATTACACTGTGTACAATTCTCTGTGTTCTTACAATGGGCTCAGAGCTTGGTTATGTTACATGGTGAAGTGCTGAAGATGAGTTATGTTGTGTTTTAACATCAGGTGACTATGTATTGGAAACCTCTTGCTACAGCTTGCGTACAGCTTGTCCTGTTTGTTTAAGTTGAGTTTTTGTCTCCATACTTCTGACTTTGTTACTCTTTAATTTAGTGGGCACTTGACGGCCGACTTTCTCTCTCCCTTTCGCTCTCTCTCTCTCTGTCACGTATGTGCGCGTACACACACACAGACAGACAGACAGTCATACACACACAAATGCAAATACAGTTAAGTGTAGAATTATCAGGCCCCTGTATTAAATCACACAATACTTTTCCATGGGGATGACCATAACCAAAACGGCTCCCTCAAGGACAGAGACAAAATCTCCTCTAAACTTTATGAAGATATTTTACTGCTGTAAAAAAATAGATATAAAATTGGCATGGGCAACATGATTAGCCCCCAAACAAGTGGCAACTCAGAGCTATACTGACAGCAGGTGTCATATATTTATATATATTATTTCTCCATGGTCCTATACACCTGATCAGGGTTATCTGTATCTGAAACTACAAGCTAGATGCATTTCTTTTATGATTTCTGTTGACTCATTCTGTAGGCTTACAAAGTCCTGGACAACCTTTTGTCCTTAGTTTTCAGGATGGCAGGAAACACTCAGCATTTTGGAAGGAAGACCATAGCTGAGTCCCTTCAAAAAATCTCTAGGCACAGTCAACATCTACCCAGAGAAAGTAATTTCTCTCCAATGATAATGGAACCACTGTCAATTTGGGCTTACAAATTAGTTATTTAGCAAAGGTACCCAGACTGTTCATTGCTCAATAAATACAAGGTAATTCTCTATCATGTCAATGGAGGACTACCAGCAATGGCAGTCATAATCATCTGTGGATTGCGGGAGTTATTGTGAACTTTATTGTATGGTGAAAACTTGCAGAAGTACAGGTAGTATAAATTATAATGGCACCTTAACTGTAGATCGCTAACTAATAAAATATGCCAGTGGTTGGCAGTAATGATAGAGGTGCTTAAGATATATGCACATATCATGAGCCCCTACCCATCTGATATGCAGGTGTGGTGATACTGAGTCAGTTGCACTGATTGCATCCTCACTGAAACTGTCCACTACGAAAGCACTCATGAAAAAAAGCTAGACTGATCTCCTGATGCTGAGGGGAGGCTGTGCAACCTAGCCATCAGTGCCAGACTTTGTTGCAGACTACATTACTTAGACAGTTCCCCTGCTTGACCACTTCAGTCCCCTGGAGAGTGTCAGTTGTTCCAGCCTCCCCTCAGCATCAGGAGATCAGTCTAGGTCTAGGTGTAGGTATTCTCATGATACACTGTAGTTCATGAGGTGTAGGCATTCACATGACACTGTAGTTCTTGAGGTGTAGGTATTCTCATGATGCACTGTAGTTCATGAGGTGTAGGTATTCTCCTGATACACTGTAGTTCATGAGGTGTAGGTATTCTCATGATACACTGTAGTTCATGAGGTGTAGGCATTCACATGACACTGTAGTTCTTGAGGTGTAGGTATTCTCATGATACACTGCAGTCCATGAGGTGTAGGCATTCACATGATACACTGTAGTTCATGAGGTGTAGGTATTCTCCTGATACACTGTAGTTCATGAGGTGTAGGTATTCTCATGATGCACTGTAGTTCATGAGGTGTAGGTATTCTCATGATACTGTAGTTCATGAGGTGTAGGCATTCACATGACACTGTAGTTCTTGAGGTGTAGGTATTCTCATGATACACTGTAGTTCATGAGGTGTAGGTATTCTCCTGATACACTGTAGTTCATGAGGTGTAGGTATTCTCATGATGCACTGTAGTTCATGAGGTGTAGGTATTCTCATGATACTGTAGTTCATGAGGTGTAGGCATTCACATGACACTGTAGTTCTTGAGGTGTAGGTATTCTCATGATACACTGTAGTTCATGAGGTGTAGGTATTCTCATGGCACTGTAGTTCATGAGGTGTAGGTATTCTCCTGATACACTGTAGTTCATGAGGTGTAGGTATTCTCATGATACACTGTAGTTCATGAGGTGTAGGTATTCTCATGATACACTGTAGTTCATGAGGTGTAGGCATTCACATGACACTGTAGTTCTTGAGGTGTAGGTATTCTCATGATACACTGTAGTTCATGAGGTGTAGGTATTCTCATGATACACTGTAGTTCATGAGGTGTAGGCATTCACATGACACTGTAGTTCTTGAGGTGTAGGTATTCTCATGATACACTGTAGTTCATGAGGTGTAGGCATTCACATGACACTGTAGTTCTTGAGGTGTAGGCATTCTCATGATACACTGTAGTTCATGAGGTGTAGGCATTCACATGACACTGTAGTTCTTGAGGTGTAGGTATTCTCATGATACACTGTAGTTCATGAGGTGTAGGCATTCACATGACACTGTAGTTCTTGAGGTGTAGGTATTCTCATGATACACTGTAGTTCATGAGGTGTAGGTATTCTCATGATACACTGTAGTTCATGAGGTGTAGGCATTCACATGACACTGTAGTTCTTGAGGTGTAGGTATTCTCATGATACACTGTAGTTCATGAGGTGTAGGCATTCACATGACACTGTAGTTCTTGAGGTGTAGGCATTCTCATGATACACTGTAGTTCATGAGGTGTAGGCATTCACATGACACTGTAGTTCTTGAGGTGTAGGTATTCTCATGATACACTGTAGTTCATGAGGTGTAGGCATTCACATGACACTGTAGTTCATGAGGTGTAGGCATTCTCATGGCACGTTGCAAGTCACTTCTGGTTCCCATATCTGAACAAGTTCATGCAGCTTCCTCAGACCTGCTCAACAAAACCAAACCCTTGATATTACTCAGCGATGAGCATATTCAAGTGGAATCTCCCGATAAATCTAGAGAAATGTATCACTCGCACACATACACAAGCACATGAACACTGACTCATCTCTCTCTCTCTCTCTCTCTCTCTCTCTCTCTCTCTCTCGCTCTCTGTCTTTGTCTCAGTTCCTTCACTGCTGTGTCCTGAAAATGATACATTTCATGTAGTAATGCTAAATCACTGTGTATCAATTCATGTAGGTTGGGAGGTCACAGATATTCCTGGTGAGTCCTGACACTAAGAAAGTGGCCATAGAGAAGAGCTTCAGGGAGATATCCTTCTGCTCACAGGTATACTATTACTTCACTTGTTTCTTGCTCAATGCCCGTGGAACTCCCTTCCTGCTGTGCTAGATGCAGTTTAAATGGTGCACTGCAGGTAAAATCATTAAACATGGCTTGCTATGCCAATTTTCACTGTTCCTGCATTTATTTTGTGGTCTACTGGAGTAGATTTACACTTCAATGTTGCACTTTTTTCACATTGTACATTTATAGAGAGTATAGTTCCATGTGATATAGACTCACCATGTTTATTTTTCCTCTGGTCTTCATACACTACAGAGAAGTCAAGTTTTAAACAGAAAAAATACTATGTTGCTATTATTGTGTCAGGTCATTGCATCTTTTTTTAATTCTCTATGTGACGCACTGCTTTCCTGTCTTTCTGAAGTTATAACGTCCTTTCTCTAGGGCATTAGACATGTGGATCACTTCGGCTTCATCTGCAGAGAGTTGTCAGAAAGCGGGACATGTCAGTTTGTCTGCTATGTGTTCCAGTGTACAGATGAATCTCTGGTAAGACAAAGATGGCTTGCCTGTTAATTTCTTAACTTGGTTAATTAATTCTCTAGGGGATTATAAAGAATCTATCTATCTACCCATCCATCCATTCATCTGTTGGTGGTGGTGTGGAGGTTTCATAAGTGGACAGTCAGCTTGATGAGTGGATGGAAGTCAATTCACCGCCTGCCCTGATCTGAGTTGTTATTGTCTTCAGGTGGATGAGATCATGTTGACCTTGAAGCAGGCCTTTTCTGTGGCAGCCCAGCAGCAGGTTTCTCAAGCCCATGGCCAGCAGTGTGAACACTGCCCCATGCTGACACTACACAGGGTGTGTGAAAGGATAGAAGGTGAGTTCTGCTAGCACAGACACATGTACTATATGTCTGTGGGCTTAGAGGCACACACACACACATTAGAGCTGTGTAACAAATTTAGTTTTTTATCATTGCATGCATGACTCCAAACCATCTCAAATATAGCATAATCAACTGCATTCAAGTTAATTAATTATTGATCAAAATATTGTGATAGCCAGCTGCCCTAAGACATATGCTGATGAATGATTGTTGCTTCATCTATATATATTTTATGGGTGTTTGTTTCATATATTTGTTTCTGTGGGTGTGTGTGCGTGCATGTATGTGTGTGTGTGTGTGTGTCTGTGCGTGCATGTGTGTGTGTGTTGGTATTTGGTTGTCTGTAACTAGGTATCCACCCATCCAAAGCCAAGCTTGAACTCCAAAAGCATTTGGGTACACTGGACAGCCAGGAACAGACAGCAGTGTCACAGTTAATCATGGTGGGTTCATTTATCTTAGCCATGAAAAGCTGGAAATGCTTACTCACCTAGATTTATAGCACTATTCGCACGCCTGTTTGCATGCCTGTCCGCACCAATATCCTACGTCGATCTTCTTGCATAAATCACAACCTCTGCTAAACATCAGTTATTGTTAGCTGCTCGGTTTATTCTTGCACAATCAGTTACATAAATTGTGTGGCATTTCTCATATTTTAACTTTCTGGGGTCAGAGTGTGTGGAGATTTTCATATAAAGTTTGCTTCTGATAAATCAAAAAGTTTATGTATAAATGCAACCCCAGATCTTTTCAGTGATGGCTGACAATTGACCACAAAGAGTTTTACAGAACAGGTTGCTGCATGATTGTGCATTAGTACTTGGAATCCAAGTGTTCATTTCAGACAGGCAACTAGCATGTCAAAACGAATGTCTGAACCAGGTCTCCAATGCTAACTATGCGCCACAAATCTGAATGGTGAATTGCAACTTGAAATGATTGCAATAGTAATCTTGTAATTTGTTGTCTGGGTGGCCATGTAGCTTTTAGTAGTTCTGAGATGAGCTGTCAAAACTCAATATTAGGCATTCTAATAACATTGCATTAATAAAAATAACCAATAAAGGCATTATTACCAGTGGTACCAACAAGTGCGCACCTCAAGTACATGTCTCCAGTTAGCCATCCATAGTCATAAAAAAAATTACTGAAAGAATCCAAAATCATTTTTTTATCTTGTTTTGTCTTGAATATCAGCATTCTGTGCACAATCAAGAACATTTGTAAATCTACGTGGCATATGATTTCTAAAAACTGCAGAAATTTTATTTCATTTCCTGCTGGAGTACTTAATTTTACCTATGTTCCTGTGCTTATTTTGATATATGGTTTATTATCTGTTGAGTAATAGTTTGTGAGTTTTTGCGCCCCAAAAAATGTGTGGGTAACAGACACAGAGTTTGAGTATGTATTTTGTGTACACTCAAACTTAATTTTCTTGTTTACCTTCGAGACACTAGTGGCATTTGAAAGTTCAGATCTTGCCATTTCACATGATATGTGGATGATATCTGTGTGACGAAGGAGCAATTAACTCCACAAGCAATTAAACAGAGATGAATAAATGCACTATAGGTGAATCAGGTCAGCGTTGCTGTTAATAATGGTGACCTGACTGACAAGTTTTCATTTACTTCCCAGTAGCTGTTCCCATGACAAAAGAAATGGTTGACAGTTATTCGTCTGATGTGGTGCAGTACATTTAAAGTCAGCTGACTGCTGTTAGACCAATTGCTCCCATTTGGGTGGCCTTAATTTGAATGAGAGTGGTTATTTGTAGATGCGCACTTAATTTGAATGAGAGTGGTTATTTGTAGATGCGCACTTAATTTGAATGAGAGTGGTTATTTGTAGATGTGCACTTAATTTGAAGGCGAGTGGTTATTTGTACATGTGCACTTAGTTTGAACGAGAGTGGTTATTTGTAGATGTGCACTTAATTTGAACAAGAGTGGTTATTTGTAGATGTGCTCTCTTCCCAGACGAAGACAACTGCTGTACTATTCTGTTCACAGAGTTTACAGAAACATGCAGACAACTGTAAGGGATTTAGTCTGGAAACTTGATACCACTAGGGAAATGCAGAGCTGTGTATCTATATACTGCTCTGGATAAACTAGGATTGTGGGACACCTTGTGGTAGTACAGTGGAATTGTATTAGAGAATTGGAGATTGGCACATTTATGTACAGTTCTCAAAGTTTGTTGTGTATATTTCAGAAAGCACAACCCAAGTCCGATCAGGAGGAGAATGAATTGCTGATGTCATCCCTGAGAAGACTGTATGAAGAGAAACAGAAGAGTCACACTCACACAGATAACAAAAAGGTATAAACATGGTGAACAGGTAAATATTTAACACATTTGTGGCTTAGTTATTTGCAAATCATTCATGGACCAGCTGAATTATCTGTGCGTGTGTATGTGTTTGTGTGTGTGTGTGTTGTGTTTGTACAGACTGCAGTTGCAGAGGAGAGAGGAGATGCTCTGCCCAGTAGCAGCAAGTTGCGACTGGAACAGTTTAAGACTCGAGCTAAGAGGTCTTTAACAGAGTCACTGGAGGGCATTTGGAAGGTGCTTTTAAACATGTGTCAGTGCAAAACGTACCCCATCACCACCACAACCAGTTCATTCACACATGTAACAGTAGCCCAGAAGAATGAGAGGTTATGTGGGCATTGCATCAGTAGGAACATCATGACACATTGTGGTCTAGACCAGTGATTCCCAACCAGGGGTATGCTTACACTGCAGGGGGTGTGTAGAAATATTTAATAAGAATTTATTTCCAAGATGATAAATAAATATTCTCAGTCATTTCACATTAACCCCGTCAATAAAATGGTACGTGTGCACTACAACTAGTTTCCCCGGGGACACAATAACCTGTGGCACACAGCGCCAAATAGGGTATTGGTGTTCTTACTTATGCTAAGTGTGGCAAGTAACATACTTATAGTAAGTAACATTTTCCCTAACCACTACAGTAGTGCCTTCAAGTGAGATTGCACACAGCGCAATGTATTAATAAATAAGTAATAAAAAAATGCCTATGCAGCCCTACTCTGAGATCAAGTGTTCTTTGGGGAGTATTGTTCTTGGGCAGATTCCTAGCTTCCTGGTGGAGCAGGTGTCCTAGCTTCAGTGACTTGTCCTGAAAAGGGCTAACTTTTTCGTGTGTGACATCATTTACCTTGATCATGAATAGGGCAGGGTATCAAAGTTTGATATATTTGTGGCATTAACTGAAACACTCTGGACCTTTTGAGGATCAGAAAATTAATGTACCACTTCTGTTAGCACACACATATCTGCCATTAACTAGCTGCGTATTAACATGCATATGCATAACATATTAGCCACTTGTTAGTCATTACAAATCACTTATTTATACCTTACTGTGCATGAGTATATAAATAGTATATGTAAGTATATATACTCTTTTGATCCCAAGAGGGAAAGTTGGTCTCTTCATTTATCCCAATTGTGAATTAGTGAAACACACACAGCACAGAGTGAAGTGAAGTACACACTAACCCAGAGCAGTGGGTTAGGTGCCTTGCTCTAGGGCACTTCAGCTGTGGTCTGCTGGTTGGAGATCGAACTGAAGCCCTAACCTGTAGGCCACCTTATTCTACCCATAATACACCATTAACTAAAAATTTTATATTTAATATTAACTCGTAATTGCTGTTTTTTCGAAGTTAGTAAGTTAAGTGGTGTGTTATGATTGTTTATTATGGGGATAATAAGGCAGTAGCCCTATTCATTGGAAGAAAACCCAAAGCTACAAGTGCTAGTAGTGTGTAAATAAGTCCCAATTACGTCTTTTTGATTGAGAATAATTGTCCCTGAGAATAACTGTTCCTGTTAATGAATAAACTGTAATTAGGAGGATATACTGGAGAAATTCTTAGTTTATAGTCTTATTATGCGAAGAACATGGTTATGTATACATGTATGTATTGATAAATGATTTGTAATGACAAATGGCTAGAATGTTATTCATTTTGCATATTAATAAGCAGCTAGTTAATGGTGAATATCTGTGTGCTAAAATATAGTGTTACCAAAATTAATTAGCATTTAGTATATAATTTTGATTTTCCAATTAAATTATCATACCTGTGATCCAATAAGCATGCAGCATAGCTGTGTCAAGATCCGAAGTTGCTAGTGATTATGCAAATATGTTAAATGCCTCATTAGTCTATTGGATATGTTTGTATGTGATTTACAGACTACCTCTATGATTCCCTCTTTACAGGGCAGTAGTAAGTCTAAATGCCAAAGTGAAGGAGATGTCAGCTCCTCTGATTCCACGCACAATAATAGCAACCAGGTAACATGCAATGACAAGGACTGTGTGTCATTCTCTCTGCACCAAAAACATCCAAACTCACTCACAGTGAAACCTAACATGATTGAACCTGGAAAATAAATAAACTATGTATGAGGATGAGATTTATATTACCATGCTGCTTGTATTCCTTTCAGGATTCCTCGCTGGATGACCACCTGGGGTCCCCTCTCCAGCTATCCAGCCCACTGCGCTCCCATAACTCGACAGGAGACCTGAAGCGCCTGGAGGCCAGTTCTCCCCTGCAGGAGACTCCGCAACCATCATTCCGCAGAAGAGCGAGCACCATCGGTCACTCCCCTACACTCTGTTGCCCCTCAGGCCCTCTGGGACCTCCACAGCAACTCTCCGCAGCCAGCAAACCCAAACTGGTCCGACACTACTCCGTCAGCACAGACAACCCACACCAGAGCAAGTATGAGACTGACTTGTGTGAATACGTGTTGGGGTAATGACTTAAAGGAAAAATCTGGAGTCAATCAGCCCATATCCATGTTCTTTGCTGCCGAGTGCTGTCGGTAGGTCCCAGAACGACTGCATTTGGTACAACGTAGACAGAATTGGCGAACTGCGAACTGGCAGCTAACACTAACTGATAGGGACAAAAAAAACGAAACTTTTTTTGCCCCTATGAGTTAGTGTTGGCTGAAGTTTCACTATTTGATCTATGTTGTACCAAATTCTGCCATTCTCATACCTGCCAACAGCATTCAGGAACTTTTGAAACAACAGGGCTCTGGATTGATTCACTTCAGATACTCCCTTCAAAGAAGAAATCCGGTGTGAATAGTCCTGTTGTTCCAGGTCACCGAGTGCTGTGGACAGGATAAAAACCCGAAAATTTGATACAACATAGACCAAATAGTGAACTGGCAACTAAAGCTAGCTAACAATAACTTTCCGTTCGCAAAAAGTGCGCAGAGTTGCTTATTTCTAGTTTAAAATAAGTATGAATAAGCTACCAGGGTTGTCATATTTTAAGTATACCATCGCTGCTCTGCCTTCCTAAACCTCTGTGCTGATTCTTCTGAAAGCTGACTTGACTGCTGATTTTCATGCATTTCCTTCTGCATCATTTCTTCTCCCTCCATCTCCTTACTGTGCTAGGTCGTTGTCGCATGTTGATGACATAAGCGCTCCCTCCTCCTCGCCTTCCTATTCCTCGTCTTCTAATTTCCCAAAGTCAGTCAAGCTTGCAGTTGCCGGGGGTGACGCACATTTACCCCGCATGCCAAAACGCAGGTGCGTCGCTCACTTCACTCTCCTCACTCTTCTCATGTCACAGTCCCCCACTCAAGACAAGGCACAGAATTATCTACCAGTCAGTTGCCAGTGTCTTGCTTCATCTGTGTCGATCCATTACAGTGTTTCCTACAAGACTTTTGAAGACTATGGTATGGACTATGTTTCTAAAATATGTGGTGTACTCCCACTGATTTGATTACTTAGACTACAACAATGTCCATCGTTTCGACTACTAAACAGACCTGAATTGGCACTGATGAAAGAATTCAAATGAATGCAGACAACAACATTCCTATGTATGCATCAGATACGACTGAATTATTTTTTTTGGCCCATATTTAGACTATGGTGGTTGGTCATAGTCATAGTCTAGGCAGTGAGTGGGGAACACTATTATCTTGTGCCTTTTTTATAGTTTTTCCCATCTTTCTTCTCTCTCCTGTCCTCCTTCCCCGTCAGCCAATTGCTCTGCTTCTATTTGTTCTCCCTCTCTCTCTCTCTCTCTCCTCTCACTCTCTCCCTCTCTCTCTCTCTCTCTCTCTTCCTCTCCCTCTCCCTCTCTCCCTTCTGTCTGTCAGTTTGAGTGGCTTTAGAGTGAGGCTACACTCCTCCTCCTCTGTGCCAAATTTCCTGAAGTTTCTGGCTCCTGTAGAGGAGAATGAAGATGATCCCCATAAACCAAGGTACCGAGTAGAGTCGGGTTGGCCAGGGGCTTTGCTGTAGAGGCTTCTATCAAATTGATCCTAATAGACAAACTTGCTGAGAACACCTTATAACCAGTGCCAGTAAAGAAAAATCAGCATTAAGATGAAGTTGTACAGACATTCATCTAATGTGTGTCCTTGTCTGTCTTTTGGGGGGTGTCTGTGTGTATGTGTGTGTTTCCTATGCAGTGATGTGGCTGCCCTCTCCAGTCCTAGGGCAATGTGTGTGGTTGGTGAAGAGAGTCCTGTCCAATCCCACAGATACTCCTGGAGGCAGCAGATCTTCCTCAGAGTAGCCACCCCACAGAAGAACACAGACACTGCAGGTTTGATATACAGACTATTATGTATTGTGCTGTAGGAAGAGATGGTGAAACAGTTATTGCCTGTGGTAAAAGTGAGACATCTGAATGGATATTTGATATCTGAGTGTTCACTGAAACATTTCAAAGACAATAGTTATCTCAAGATAAATGAGTTGCTCTCACATGGATGTTTTACATTTACATTTACATTTAGGCATTTAGCAGACGTTTTTATCCAAAGTGACTTACAAAAGAGGATAACATTCAAGCTATAACACAATGAAAGAACTAACAAGGAGTGCATATTGCTAACATAGAAACTACACTGTTTTAAGTTGAAAGTGCAATAGTGTAATACAGTGCAGAGAAATTAAATTGTTGAGTGCATTCTCAAAATTGACGCCAGGAGATATTCTTGGAAGAGCTGGGTCTTCACAAGTTTCTTGAAGGTGGAGAGGGTATCAGTTGATCTGGTAGCACTTGGAAGGTCATTCCACCAGGGCGGAACCAGATATGAGAAGAGTCTGGATTGACTTGCACAAGGTGTTGGTCGTGCTAGAAAACGTTCCTTAGAAGAGTGCAGCGGTCGTTGGGTGACATAGGGCTTCAGGAGAGTATTCAGGTAGATGGGAGCAGAGCCATCATTCACCCTGTAGGCCACCATAAGTGCCTTGAATTTAATGCGAGCAGCCAAGGGTAACCAGTGAAGTTCAATGAACAGAGGTGTGACATGTGCCGCTGCATTCTGGATCATCTGTAGCGGTAGGCCTGATAGGAGGACATTGCAGTAGTCAAGACGAGAGAAAACCAGGGTCTGTACCAGGAGCTGGGTTGCATGTTGGGTTAGGTACGGCCTGATCTTCCTTATGTTGAATAGGGAAAAACGGCACGACCGAGCCACAGAGGCAACGTGATCTGCAAAGGTCAGTTGGTCATCAATCATGAGACCTAGGTTTCTTGCCACTTTGGCGGGAGAAACAGACAGGGAGACGATCTTGATGCTGATGTTGTGATGTATGGCTTGTTTTGCTGGGAGGACCAGCAATTCAGTTTTGGAGAGATTTAGTTGGAGGTGATGTCCTTTCATCCATGCAGATATATCAGAGAGACCGTCCGAGATCCGTGTTGACACTGTGGAGTCGTCAGGCGGAAAGGACAGATAGAGCTGGGTATCATCAGCATAGTAGTAGTAAGAGAAGCCATGGGAGTGGATGATTGAGCCCAACGAGGTGATGTACAGGGCGAAGAGAAGGGGCCCCAGCACAGATCCTTGGGGTACTCCTGTGGTGAGTTGGTGAAGTGCCGATGTCTGTCCTAGCCATGATACGTTGAACGACCGTCCAGTAAGATAGGACTTGAACCAGGAGTGTGCTGTGCCATCAATACCCATATTGGTCAGCTTGTCCAGTAGGATGCGGTGGTTGACCATGTCAAATGCTGCTGATAGGTCCAGCAGGATGAGCACTGAGGATTGACCAAAGTGAGTCATTAAGCCACGCATGAGACTGAGTGGGTCGTGCGGGTCTTGTAGACATAGGGCACACACAATTCAAGCAGAATTCAACTTAGAACAGAGTAACTCTGTGGCATCATCAACCTCAAAAGAAGAGAAACTTCTAGACTGTGGTAGAGCCGATGCCACCAAGGAGGAAAAGTCAGTAGGAGATTCCGGAGAATGCGACGGACAGAGACAGTGGGAGTAGGAGCAGGTGGTTGTTGACAGAGGGAAACCTTGAACTGAATAAAGTAATGGTCAGATAGATGTAGAGGAGTAACTGTGTACGAAGTAGCGGCGCACTTCCTGGTGAAAATGAGATCAAGTTCCTTACCGGCTTTGTGAGTTGGAGGGCTGTAAACCCGCTGTAGCTCAAAGGAGTCCATCAGAGATAGGAATTCTGCAGAACCTGGATTGTCTAAGTGGATGTTCATATCACCGAGAACAAGCATGGGACAGTCATGCTCAGGGATAGAAGAAAGCAGAGTGTCAAGTTCCTCAAGGAAATCCCCCATTTTACCTGGAGGACGATAGATAACACACAGATATATTTTGACCGGTGCCGTTACCAAGATGGCATGGATGTTCTGTCATTTACAGCAGTGAAAATAAGTGTTGAACGCGTCAACATTTTTTTCCAGTATAGGGATTTCTGATTTAACTATTGACATGAAATTCAATATTAACTGGCATTAATTGATATTAACTTAAGAGATCTACACATGTAATGAAATCCAAATATTAATCCCCTATCAGGTCACCATCAGGTGTAATACTGTGAAATGGCAGGGGAAAAAGTATGGAACAGACCTAGAAAAAGCAGTAAACCAAAGCACAGGAAGATAACAAACCAGCTTGAATCTATCAGTAGTTTAAAGGCAGTCATGCCTCTCACAGCGCATAGAAATGTACACCTGTCTAGTAGATTTTAATGGACAAATTTGTTTTTGTTATAAAGGTGTTATACCAGAACATCTCATGATGAGTTAAGGTAAAAAGCTGCTCCATCCACGGGCTGAAAATGGCCTCAGAGGTGCTAACTGAATATGTCTGAGGTTTTAAAGGACATCTCTGAACAGCTGGATTGATATGCATTGGCAACAGTAAGGTTGTAGATGTCTTAGGGGAGTTCTTCACCATTACCATGAAACATTCTTGTGATTCACTTCAATATTGAAAAGCCTTCTTGTGACCCAATTGGCTTCCAATCCTTTTTTTTTTTTTTTTGTTTATTAAAATAAAATATAACTGAAAAAGATGTGTAATACGTGTTTTAGTCCATCATGTCACCAGTGTGATTGCTATTAGGCACATTCAACATGGCCTGACTTTATCAATATGCACTCTGGTCAAATATTCATTCTTTTGTATCTCATGTGGTGTTTGCAGTCTACACCTCTAGAGGGCAGTGTTACACATACAGCAGTAAACACTCTGAAGCCACATCACCCAAAGGCCTATAGTGACAAAAATGCCTGTGTGGAAATTAATCAAAGACTGTGCGGGTTACATACCCTAATACTTTATGTTGTTTTTTGTTTTGTTTTGTTTTTCTTCTACACATTGTTTTCCTGGCCTTTTGATTGGTTCCTAACAACTGCAAATACAGAAACACTGATGGCATTCAAGATTTCTTAATTAAAAGCAGGCTCTAGTTTTGCCACATTCTCTTATTATGGACACATTCAACATCCAGACCTGTAAAAAGATCTCTGTATTTATACAGATGTTTCACATTTTAGGTCTATTGATGTTTTTGTTCTTTCTGTTAGTTTCTGTTTCTTCTGCCACAGATGCCCCCACAGTACACTTTTCAGCTTCCATTAAGCCTGTCCTTCAGCATTTGCTTATATAGTGAAGCATCTAACATTATTCTGTTTCAAAGTTATGTTTATACTTAGGGTGTTCTTTTACATTTTAAGTTTATTCTCTTTAATATTTTAAGGTGTATATCAACGAGCATTGGTTAGGTTGAAAATAGTATTACGGTACTTAAATCTAATAATTAAATAAGCAGTAGTAGAATGAACAGTTCACAGTGATGACTGTAAGCTGTGACATAGCAGTTCTCTGGATGTGTAACTCTGAATGTGCAGCTCTTGGCATGTAGAGGTAGATATTTGTTGTTGGTACTGGTATTGTGCTCTTTTAACACTAAAGTCAAGTTTCCAAGAAGCCAAAGATTAGAGCTAAGCAAGAGCATAATCCATCACATAACCTTGGAATTGTCTAAACAAAACAAAAAAAAACGCTTTCCACTGTGTTTGTAAGTGTGAGAGCCAGCGTGTGTGCATGTCTGCGTGTCTGGGTGTGGTTTAGTATTCTTTGTATATAAGTAGTTCTTACTCAGTCCCCATGTGGTACCAGTAAGGTTGAAGTCATGTTGACCTAGTTTAAGTGGTGTTTTTTCACTGGGTGTTGGTTGGTAGGACTGGTTGTTTGCAGAAAATGGGATATGGTATTTATTTAGCTCTGATGTATAACTATTAGAATTCTTCTTTTACATGGATGAGTGTATGTAGTTTGTTGTTACTAAATCAAACTATCAGACACACTACAGTTTTGTAGTTTGTTCTTTATTTATTTATTTTTTTGTTGTTTTGTTGTTTTGTTTCTGTTAATGACACTCCCTTGGCTGCTGTTGTTTTCTGTTCTCACCCACCATGAGGTTTGCTTCAAAATGCAAAGAGTGTGACAAAGAGGAAGAGATACAGAAAGATTATAAAAGGGACAATGAGCACCACCCAAAGAGGTCACTTTGTAGTATTTAACATTACCAGGGCTGATGTGAGAGAGCAGGGCGTCTTTGTTTATTCAGAACAGCAGTGTGCGTGTGTGTGTGCGCTGAGAGTTCAGTATTTGCTTAGTGACTAAGTGTTTTCAGTGGACCTTGAAAACGCCACACGCCTGTGTGTTCTTGTGGAAGTCAGTGTGTCAGAACTTGTTCAAACACCCTGTATTATATATCTTCACACATACTGAGCCTTTATAACATTACATACATTTTTTTACCTAGTTTGTGTAGATTATGTGTACATAGGTCTGTGAAAGTATGCTCAAAGAACCTTTAGTTGGTGCACCAAGATGTCATAGCACTTTTTCATTGTGACAAAACTGTAATTATTTAAAAGGAAAAAAACTACGACACACTGCTTGACTTGACTTTGGATTATTCAGAGCAAACAATGTGTTTCGCCTTTACCTATGCGTTTCATGTTTTGTGTTGTTCTCTGAATAAAGCAAAGTCAACCAGTGTGCAGTAGTCTTTTTTGCTTTTAAATTGCACTATATGTTTCTACGATCTACCAGCACCTGTGCATGAACATTTGAACCGTTTGAAAACATAAATTACTTTATAAATGTTTGCCCTTATTTCTTTGAATGTATAGATTTGAATGTGTAAGCTCTGCTGCATATGGAAGGGAAGTAAATAGTATTTTGAAATCCAAATATGACCCCACTGTGAAGAGGAATTTTTGCATTTCATCTTCATTGTTTAGATCACATTGTATAACAGTTGTTAGTCAGACTCCAGTAATTACAACCACAATTGAGTGAAGCCAGATCAAAAAAGACCACACAACAATGGCACACACTATACTGCTGTAGAATCTGTAGAAATGGCAATGAAATGTCACTTGCTTATTGAGCATTTTGCTTTCTCTTTCAGAGAGGGTAGACTCTGCTCTGGATGTTGGCAGCGGCATGGCCTTGGGAGGCGTGTCGGCGAGTGGCCTCAGTGTTGATGGACAGCTTGGAACAGTGCCAGAGGGGAGAAGGCAGTGGAGCGCTCTGGAGATAAGAGAATTGTGGAGGAAGGCCATTCTGCAGCAAATCTTACTACTGAGAATGGAGAGGGAGAATCAGAAACTCCAAGGTAATGGAGACAAACACAAACATACAATAGGCAATAGAAACCACGCAGCAACTCAGAGCTTGGTAATCCCCCACCTTTTCCTGTCTGTGATAAACTACCTCCAGGGAATTTGGACACGCATGCACAGGCTCCAAGAATGGAGAGGGCACAAGGCGTGTGTTTGCTTGCTTTACTTCCACCAGCACAGAAATGACAACAAAAATTATGCCAGCCCTGCCAGCTCTACTGACCTAGAAAACAGCCTGGCGGCCTTTAACTGTGCAGACATGCCTTTCTTCTCTGTCATTTACAGAGCTCTCACCTGCACTATAGTGTACCTGAGGTCCCCACCCAGTGCAAAGTACCAATCACTCTTTAGGTCAGATTTAACAAGTCAGCCATGTAAATTGGTGTCCCTAGCCAAATTCAGTTGCAGTTATTAAATTGCTCAAGACCATAATTGGAGTAAATAAAGGACTTGTGTAGAGACTAGAGGCTAGAGTTCAAGGTTTGCTACAGAGTATTTATTCCATATTATAGAAACAGTTAGAATGGGCAACTGTTGCTTCTTTTCTTTCTCTAGAACTATTGTATAGGTAGGTAGAGCACACTGATGTCCTCTATAGTACTACTGAACTTCAAACTGAATAATAATCTGTTTGCAAACAGCACAGGAGAGTTTTTTTAGTTTACAATGTCCTTTCATATTTGGCCTAATCTACACTACAAAGGTAAAGCAGACTGGTACATTAATAAGATGTTTCCTTGTGTTCCCTGAGGTATTCTTTGCCCCTGTAGTTTCCTCTTTAAATAAGAAGTGTAATAACTGCCCACAGGTCCAAAGGCCATTTCAGATGTTTTCTAGGGCCAAAAAATTCCATGACGCTGGAAGAAACCAGCTGCTTCACATTGGAATGTGATACTTTTCCCTCACAAAGATTGATGATTTCTAACAATGTAATGTAAATGTATTACATTACATTGAAATGTCTTTCATTTTGTCAGTGTTTCATAGTTGATTTTGTAGTTTTAGAGGTTCATCATGGAATCTCAATAATGAGTTTGATCACAATAATAAAATGGAGTATAAGTGTAGCTCACTGGCTACATTGGACATGCAATTTTTAACCAGGATTTGCTTCAAAACTCCTGTTTACTCTAACCAAACATTTGTATTTGTCTAGCGTCTGAGAATGATCTGCAGAGTCGGCGGCTAAAGTTGGACTATGAGGAGATCACCCCTTGTCTGAAGGATGTAACACTGGTGTGGGAGAGAATGCTGGGCACTCCTGGGAGGTCAAAAGTCAAGTTTGACACAGAGAGCATCCACATGGCTGTAGGCCGAGGTGCGGCGGCTATGACTGTTTGTGTTTAAGCTGTTGTCAATTTCTTCTCCAAACAATAAAAAAAAATACTACAAGTAGCTAGCGGTATCTTACTACTGTCACTGTACCATTTCAAGGCTTTTGACTGCCAGTAATGCAGAATTGCACTTGTGGTATTTAGTGATGCCATGTTTGGAGTATTTCTGTGGTGATTTATAACACATGTTGTGTATGTGAACCTTGACTGGCATGAAGTAGGATAGTACCTGGTGAATTCTTGAATTGCAGTAGCCAACTGGGTTTGAAATTACAAAGTAGGAAGCAATCAGTGGAATTCAAAGGGATTGTAAGAATTTATGTAATGTATATTATTTAAAAGTATCTAGGAATATTTTTCAAAAGTTAATGATGTGTGAAATCTGTGTTCAATTGAATGCATTATTTGTGCTGTGTAACCAAGTGGATTTTCTAAGAACTGCAGGCAATTTAATTTCCTGTCCAATTAAAGTTGAAATTCCAATTCAACATCCTGTGCTGTGGTACCAATTCAGTTCAAATCCCATCTCCTCAGTTGAAGTTTTGCCCAGTCATGGAATAAGGGTGTAGGTAGTTAGGATGTGAAGATGGATATTTCTATATATTTGTGGTAGTGGGAGTGAAAGCATATGTTTTCAAGCGCTGTCTTCAGCTGTTCAAAGATTCTATAAATTGTGATGTAATTCATATGAGACTAAAATGACTGCACCTTGGTATTTTACATGAAAGGAGTTCCACGGCAGCATCGTGGTGAGATCTGGAAGCTGCTATCAGAACAGTACAATCTGAGACAGCAGGTGCCCAGCAGAAGTCCTAGCACTGACACTCCTTACAAAGACCTACTTAAACAACTCACCTCACAACAGCACGCCATCCTCATTGACCTAGGTAAGTGTTAGGACACACACTTGCTGAGGGGGGGTATCTCTTACCAACAACACTCTCACCTGTATCCCGTGCAATAAGATGGTAAAGAAATGCTCATGCATGTAAGTTTAGTTAGTGTCTACATGCAGTGGATCTAGAGGTAAAAAAAGAGGTGGCTAAACTATATAATCAATATTTTATTACAACAAAACCACAAAAATATTGATTAAAGTAGTTAATGAATTAAAAATTTAATTAATGTATCTGTCCGCAAATAATTAAAAATCATTTCAGATGAAGTGGTGATTCAAGAATGCATTTTGAAAGTCACTAGAGTGAATTTTTTGTAAAAATTCCATACTACCCCTCCCCAGCACCCATTGCATCACAGCCTCTTGTAAAACGAGAACAGTGTTCATTCCACTGTGCCTTTGGGGCGTGTTTGGAGAACAAAACCAGCCATCTCCCACTGAGCTTTGATCACATTAGTGATGACTGATGTAACTTTGTGTCACCCTGTCTATTGTAATTGATATACTGTCGGCCTTTTGAGAAGTTATATTCTCTTTTACTTCATTGTATCGTCCTGGCATCACAACAGAGGAGTATATGTTGACGATGTTGGAGCATTATTAACAGAAAGGAACATGAAATGTCCTATTTCAGAGATGAGTTTGCAATGTTAGGGTGTCTACCCCCATAAAATCCTGTTGGAAACACTGCACACAAAAGTTTATTGTTGTTTCGATTTAGTGCATCGGTAAAATATATTGACATTAGCTTTAGCGCAGACTTTGTTCTTTTTGGAAGCGGTAGCAATAAACACATTTGATTTGGGTCATTTCCATGGAAATATTAAGGGTTATGGTAGATCTCATAAAAGTAGGGGGTAATCATCTTTAACAGTAATGCTACTGAAGACACAGATGAGACTGGATCACATATATATCTGAGTTCACTATTAAAGTGAACAGGACCCTGACTATAGCTGTGTGTAGTAAATTGTATGTTTGCTCTCCCATAGGCCGTACATTTCCCACACACCCTTATTTCTCTACTCAGCTGGGTGCAGGCCAGCTGTCGTTGTACAACCTGCTGAAGGCCTACTCCCTGCTGGACCCTGAGGTGGGTTACTGCCAGGGCCTCAGCTTTGTAGCAGGGGTGCTGCTTCTGCACATGAGCGAGGAGGAGGCCTTCAACATGCTCAAGTTCCTTATGTACGACATGGGGCTTCGCAAGCAGTACCGCCCGGACATGATCATACTCCAGGTATCACATGCCATCACCTAACAGCACACCTTCACCTAATGGCACACATTTCATTTCATTTATCACACAGGAAAATATTAAGTGGAGCTTAATTGTTACTTTTAAGAGTCAGCTTTAAGCTTCCTGTTCTGCAGAACATATAACTGAAAGCACAGGCATAACAAAGACAGTCACAGATAACTCTAGACCACAGTATAGCCTAGACATTGCAGGCATCACATAGACAACACACCTTCACACTGTTAGCCTACAGCTAATATGCAATGTACAAGTAACCACACAAGCCTTAACTCCCATTTTTTCTCTTTCAGATACAAATGTACCAGTTATCTCGGCTGCTTCATGATTACCACAGAGAGCTGTACAACCACCTGGAGAAGTATGAGATTGGGCCTAGTCTTTACGCTGCTCCCTGGTTCCTTACGGCCTTTGCATCACATTTTCCTCTGGGATTTGTAGCCAGGGTCTTTGGTAAGTCAGCAGAACTCTCGGGGGGAATGCCTGGTTGGATTAGGGCTGGAATGGTGCATTGACTTAATTGATGGGTAAATATTTTGAGTTTTGGGTATTGGAGTATTGGGGAATACTAATCAGGTCCAATCCTGAATTGCTAAAGCTAATTTATCATCACTGGAAGGGCATGCTAAAGAGAAACGCCACACATTTGTGACTGCACAACAATCTAGCCTAGCCTAGTCCACCACCATATACATGTTATGACCATACAGGCATATGTGGTATTTAGAGTGAAACAGTATGTTTTATTAAAGTGGGCCTTCAAATACATATGGATGTTAAGTTCATTGGTTGATCATGTTGTATAGTGGCACTGTTTATTTACATATTTTGTCCACGTTATTAAAATATTACATGTTTTTGACCTGCCTATGAGAATCAAAAAAACACCCATTGTGCAGTTGCAGGACTAAAATAAATCCTTTTTTCCGCATGCATCTTGGCAATGTAGTATTAGTTCTTTTAAGAGAGAAGGACAGTATTGTATCGGTATTGGGCATGAAGAGCTGGTACATTTACATTACATTTATGCATTTAGCAGACGCTTTTATCCAAAGCGACTTACAAAAGAGATGAGATGAGATGGTATCTCATCATGCTTAGCTGTTTTGGCTATTGTAGGTGACATTTAATTTTTATTTAGATTTTATGTAAAAACAATGAAAGACATGTTTCTCTCCAGTAAAATTAAGGGTTGTTTGAGGTCTGACCTTTGACCTGGGGGCAGAGCAATCAAATTAGGAAGTAAAGCTGCATAGTACCACATAGTACACAGTGACAACAATAAATGAGATAAATGTAATTTTTCATCATGTTTAAACTCAAACAAAAGATAAACATGAATATGTAAAGAAGTTAAAGTTTAATTAAGTTGTAAAAATTTGTATTTTGTTTTTATTTATGCAGTTTTTGTTCATTGCCTTCTAACATGTCTCCCCCCAAAAAATAATCAAATTGTAACACTTTTTGATGTCATTTTGATCTTTGTGTGAAGCATGTCATCACTGATTTATATTCCAGAGATGAAAGTCTTTCTAACTAAATTCTCACAAAATTATCTGGAAAGACTAACTGGAAATTCAAGTCTGCTCTATGCATTACTGGAGATAGGGAACTTCAGTCATTTCCAGTGTAGCCTTTATTGCTTGGAGTCACTGAGACTTGTCAGCACCAGTGAGGCAAGAAAGCTTTATCTAACCTATTTGATTTCCTCGTACGGAGAATTAGCAAAAACAGCTGACCTTTGGGGCCAAAATTTTAAACTGTTTGATTCTAACATGCTCAAAATGTCACCCCCCAAAAAATAATCAAATTGTAACACTTTTTGATGTCATCTTTGTGTGAAGCATGTCATCACTGATTTATATTCCAGAGATGCAAGTCTTTTGTGGGTCTTTCTAACTAAATTCTCACAAAATTATCTGGAAAGACTAACTGGAAATTCAAGTCTGCTCTATGCATTACTGGAGATGGGGAACTTCAGTCATTTCCAATGTTGCCTTTATTGCTTGGGGTCACTGAGACTTGTCAGTACCAGTGAGGCAAGAAAGCTTTATCTAACCTATTTGATTTCCTTGTGAGCATGAGCAGTAGAGTTGTCAGCAACATAGTACCGTATTGGCCCGAATATAAGACAAACCCCAAGATTCATTCAGTCTTGTAGTGACTATCCATTGCGCCATGCACTTATAAACTTCAAATATGATCCTGGATTTGTGCGCATTTTAACACTGTCTCCTGAATGTTACCAAAATCAGGTCTTGGGATACTGGAGTAATGCATGCAAGTCATTCTTTTACAACACTCCAGGCCAATTTTTTAATTTGTTCAAGCCAAATCTCTTACCATTCCATCGCATGTAGCGTGGTAAGCCAATGAGACGCTGCCCATTCATTTAACACAAATATCAGTTTTGGTGCACTCTGCATTTACTCCTCTGCAATACATTTCTATGGGAGGACTTTTTAAGTAATGTGTCTCCTTTAGATGTAAGTGTCTCTGCTAAAAAAGCGGACAAAGGGTCAAAAGTAAAGACACTCCTAATAATTATGCATTTCCCCCTACAACCCTAAAAAAATTAACTGCAGCTTTTCAAGTGTTAAAATAGCAACAAAAAAAAAAATATTTGCGCAAAATTGCAGTTTTGGAGGAACGCTTCACAGTTTGCACAAATAGTCAGCAGCCTATTTTGGAGATTAATATGGTTTAGCCTACAACTATAGTTCACTCACAGAAATGCTATTTGCATATTTGTTGTCTGATAATTGATAATAGGCCTACCATTAACAATTAATGGACTTCGTGTGATTGGCCTAAACAGTTGGTGCCAGATTTGATCGCTGTAATGTGAGAGTATAGTGCTTTGCAGTCCTTTCACGTTTCAGCATTCCCTCCTAGAAAACAGACTCTGAGCATTAAAAAGACAACAGTTTAGTGCGTGCGTCTGTGTGACTGATCAAGTCAAGTCAAGTCAAGTAGGGTTTTATTGTCGTTTCAGCCATATACACAGTACATAGTGAGACGAGACAATGTTTCACCGGGAACAATTGGTGATACACGTAACTGTTAAAACATAGTATGGACAAGACAGATACGTAATAGTGCCTACATACACTATTGCGGGACTACACAGATTCACCCACCCACTCACACACGCGCGTGCACACTCTTGTACACATATGTACATACAAGAAAGTGCGCTGCAGTGTGTGTGCTGTGACGCGCTGGTTTGCATCCTGAGTTACTAAGAAATTCCAGTCCAATTGCACTACAGGTTGTTCAGCAGTCTGACTGCCTGCGGGAAGAAGCTCTTCCCCATTCTGGAGGTGCGGGCAGTGATACTGTGGAACCTTCTGCCAGATGGTAGTAGGGTGAATAGTCCATGGGAGGGATGGGTAGTGTCTTTGGTAATGTTCTTGATGTTCACTATAGCGCTCGTAATGCAGAAGCACCGACCGCGGAGAGCACATTGTTTTCTATACCTTTTTTATTTGTCAATATTGTTTGCTATTGCGTGAAGCAAGTGTGAGAAATCTGGACAAAAGCCTAAAAATGAGGAAATTGTTTATTGGTCCAGACATAGGGCTGGAAAACCGGATTGTCTGCATGAAATCCAGACAAAATCCAGACAAATGGCTAACCCTAGCTGTTGCTCAAGGAGTGACCAGGAGTGCCAGCTCACTGGCTTGGGGTGCTTAACAGTGGCCTGATGGCGCACTACCAACTGTTTGGTCGAGGCCAGGCTGAGCCATCAGTTGAATTCCCAAGTAGGGAACGGCTAACGCGAATTGAATGGGGTCCAGAAACGCTCTTTCGGTGGTTTCATGTTCCTCTGCCCCGATTAGATATTCTATGTTGTCTCGAATTTTCTTATTCTTTTTCCTACCGACAGCAGTTGGTGACATCGAACAACAGGTTTTATAGGTTGAAGTTCTCCGGAATAACGTTTTAAGAAGGAAGAGAGGTTGAATGTTCATGGTGTGCACTGACAAAAAAATCCCTGGAAAGGGTGGTGGGAGATTCAGATTGATGACTTCTTGAGGGTGACTCCACTGATTGACGACTGACGACCCATCACTCTGAAGTTATGGATATCTCCCTTATTCATTTAGACAGGGCCTGGTCTTGTTACTCCCAAATAGCTGACTGAAGGCGTCAACAAGATGTCCACCGAGTGAAAGGACATGCATAGAAGTACTTTGGTTTTATTATGTATACTTTCAGCATTTTGGGAGTCTGTATTTTGCTGTTGTTGTGAATAGACACTGGACTGTTTCACATTTTCAAACCAGTCTAGTGATGCTGAACCTGAAGAGAGCAGTGAAAGAGTCCGGCCTGACAAGAGGTGTGCAACCAGCTAGCATAATTTTTAAAAGATCGTCATCTTCCCTGCACGGTTACTGCCATCTCACTACCACTGAAGCACAGAGACTGGCGCTTGGAAGGTTTGAAATGGCAGTGATCTGTGAAGAGCATACAGACGTGTGTGCGTGTGTGTGTGTGTGTGCGTGTGTGTGCGTGTGTGTGTGTGCGTGCGTGTGCGTGCGTGCATGCATCTGTTTATGCACAAGAGATAAATGAGGTTATGCCCAGTTACCACTGTCAGGAGTAGCAACAGGCCCATTCCCACAGTAATCTCACATGCCATCTCTGGTACCTCCATTTCAGGAGGCTCTACCTGAAATCATTGTTCTTATAGCGATTCTCTTGTACTTTTGTAATGTGCTGTATTTTTCTTCCCCTAGACATGCTATTTCTCCAAGGCTCTGAAGTCATATTCAAGGTGGCGCTGAGTCTTCTAGGTAGTCATAAACCACTGATTCTACAGCACGACAGTCTGGAGAACATTGTGGATTTCATCAAGACCACACTTCCCAATCTTGGCCTGGTGCAGATGGAAAAGACAATTAATCAGGTTAGGTTCACACTCAGCTTTTGTGTGTGTTTTGTCAGACCGTTTTTTTTTTTTTTTTTACAAAATAGTGGGATGGTTAAGTTGATTATTTTATGATAAAAGCATCAGATTTTATAGACACATGTTGCAAAGACACATTTCACCTGGGTCACTAGTACAGGACCAGTGTACTAGTGTGTAGTTCCAACAACTGAAACTACCTGTAAATACATTCACTCACACATACACACATAGACTCAATACAAACACACATGCACGCTACACATATGCACACATGCACTCACACACACATGCATTTAGCAGACGCTTTTATCTAAAGCAACTTACAACTTTGTCAACTATCAATTGTTCAGGGCCAATCTCCCCTAGAGCAACTTAGGGTTAAGTGTTTTGCTCAAGGGCACAACGGTGGCAGCTGGGATTCAAACCCACAACTTTTTCAGGCTACTTTTATGCTAGCCAGGTTCCTTAACCACTATGCTACCACCGCCCTCCGGTACACTCAACACATCCACTGTATGTTGCTGAGCACCTTAAAGGACAGCTATAGCCTAGAGGCTTACTGGGCCAGATATCAGGAGGAGGTTAGCAGCCCTCTGTCCCCATTAAGGACTAAATACATTTTTACTCTTTCATGGATGGCTTTCCAAATTCTCTGACAGATTTGCAGGATTGCACACTTATACTAGAGTATAATTGAGTTTGATGTCTGATCATTGTGATGTCAGGTTGTGTGCTAAGTACTCTCTAGTGCTCACAGTGACAACTAGCTTTTTGTACCCAGTGATTTCCAACAAATTATTTGTGTCTCTCTATGCGTTTTGGGTGTGTCTTTTTTTTAAGGGTTTAGTGGTATACCACTAACACCTTTACTTCACCCCACCCCATACAAACCCATAGTGTTTGTGTGTGTGTGTGTGTGTGTGTGTATGAAATTTGTATTTGTGGGTGACAACACACATTCAGTTGGGTGTGTTCTGAATGCTTTCCTGTAGAAGAAACTCAGTAGGTAGTGGACCAGTAATAAAGTCAAAACAATAAGTGTGGATATAGTTATTGTGTTTGAAAACAACCTTCCATTTAATCCTTCTTACCAGTTATGCTAGACTACTATACACTTTGACTGTAAGCACATTCCTTGGAGATTTAAGCTTGTGTCCATATTGCCCTTCTTCCACAGACAGATTGTCAGCTTGTGTGTCTGTGTATACTTTGAAATGTATGGCATTTTGTGTTTTGTTGTCATATTTTACCCGTTTGGAAATCCACAATTTTACAAGTGGTTCTTACATACAGGCTGTCTGTTTTCAGTATTTTTGCCTTGGGGCAAAGCACAAAGTATTTGACATCTCTCACACACTCAGTACACAGTACACACTCAGTTGTGAATAGGTTGCTATGTGCATGCTGTTTATCCCAAAATGTATAGATGTTTTTTGTCTCTACATGTCTGAACTATCCCCCCTCACAGATTGTCTTTGTCTCTCAGTCTCTCTCTCAGACACACACACACACACACACACACACACACACGTCACTCCCTTCATGACGTTACCTACAGTATATGGAAGACTCACCTGTGACTATTAGTGTTAGTGCTAACTTCTGTGTCTTCCATATCGTCTTTAAAACTGGTCTTCAATTGTTGTCCATCCTATCAGGTTTTTGAGATGGACATCAGTAAGCAGTTACAGGCCTATGAGGTTGAGTACCACGTCCTTCAAGACGAGTTGGTCGACAATATCTCTACCCTCAACCAATCCCAGCGAGCTGCCCAGCTAGAGAAAACCAATGGTAGTCTCCGACAGCAAAATCTGGACCTATTAGAAGAGCTCCAGGTACTACAAACATGCGTAGATATGTTCAGAGAAAAAAAAAAATTCCTGAATAGTACTGTAACAGAGTTTACTCTTGTGTCATATGCAGTGTTTTCAGTTGACCAGGACTAAAATATCTTTTTTGAATTGAGATCATAGTTCTAAGCTTTGTAATGACCTCATTACATCAAATGTGCTGTATTATAATTACAGGTGGCACATGCAAAAATCCATTGGTTGGAGGCCCGTGTGGAGGGTTTGGTAACCAGTGAAAATGCTCTTCAGAAAGAGGTTCACAGTCTCCAGCAGGATAAAGCCTCCCTTCAGGCCACCATTACCCACCTTCAGAGCCGGCTGCTAGATCTAGGCCTCTCTCAGGATCTTGAACCTGAGCACTACCACCAGGCCTCTGTTCCAAACCTGTTCCACAACCAAAGCCAGCCTCAGAACACTGCTCCCTTCAACTCCTCAACCCACACTACATGATTTCAAGTGAATGTTGACGAATCTACTGTTTTCTTCTAATCCTTGCTGTCAGTCACAGGGGCACCAGACAACATGTCTCTGCTTTCCAGTGACGGAACACTAAAAAGGCAGCCCTGGATGACTGTTGGTGGGCGGCACGTGCTATGAATGTGACAAAACAAACAAAACAAGACAAAAGAAAGAAATCTCCACGTGGAAGCACACCGTGTGACCGAACAAAAGCCTGCTTTGCACTAATTCTGTTTTAATTAAATGCATGTATTGTACTCCACTTTTCTTATTCTCTATGCGTATTATATAAATACATGTCATATGCTTTGACTGATGTGTGATTATATAAATACATGTCATATGCTTTGACTGATGTCTCAGATGATTCTTACTAGAAAGCAAAGCATATTTTACTTTTATTGCACAGACGCGTTTTGGCGTGTGCCTTCTTCAGTTTCTAGTTATTCATGAGTGTCTCATCAAGTCATGACAGGTGCCTGTGCCCTCTAGTAAAGTGATAGAAATTATTTGTGGATATTTTTCATTTTAAGCAGCTGTGGAAAATAGTCAAAGATGATTCTCCCTCACCCCCTACCCTCCACCCCCTTTTGTATGTGGTGTGTGTTCTCTCACACACCGGTCTCTCCCTCACTTGCCTCTATTTGCATATAAACCTCTAGTCTGTTAGCTGACAGCTGTAGTGGCTAGTGCAAGTCGTGATTGCCTGATTGCTCTCTTTCGTATCTGCTCTTCTCTTTGGCCTAAGTAATTGTGCCCCTCTTCTTTGTCAAGTGTAGATATTTATTCAAAACAAATAGAGAGTTGTGGAACAACTGACAGTACAGGAACGCAAAGGAACACAACTGAAAAAGGACCTCAGTTATATGATGTACTGGAACTTGTCAGACTATTGCAACTGAAATGACAGAAAGCACTTCCATGTGTACTCCACAGCTGAATAGCATGCTAATGATAGTAGTGCAGTGTTACACTAATTCTGTTCAGCATTACAGTTTAGGTACAACAATGTGTGGGTCATACATTGATAATCATTGGCTCTGTGTCCAGTAGAATATAGAATTTGTGCTGGAGATGGTGTAGTGGTTGATGAACCCGGCTAGCATACTCATAGCCTGGAAGTTGTGGGTTCGAATTCGGTTCCCATTCAGTTCCATTGTGCAGCTCCTTGAACAAGGAGCTTAATCCTAGGTTGCTCTAGGGGTGACTGGCCCTGTTGTAATTGATGGTTGACAAATGTAAGTTGCTTTGGATAAAAGTGTCTGCTAAATGGATAAACGTAAATGTGTAGTCATATGAAGTGAAAGAGTGATGTGCTTGATCTGGACTCTGTCCCTCTCCTTCCCTACCCCCTCCCTGCTCATGGCTTCTTTTACTAGCAGCCTCCAGTGCTCCAGGGAGGAAACGTAGCACTGTGGACACACCCAAACCCACACACCCGAAACCCCTGCATTTTGTTGCAGTTCATTCCAGGAAGATCACTGCTTTTATGTCAGAGAGAGGCTCATGTCTGCAGGGTGTGCGCGTGTGCACGCTTGTGTGTGTGTGTGTGTGTGCGCACACTGGGACGGTGTTAGGACAAACAGATGTATTGACAGAGCCTGAAAGCCACACCCAAAATGTGGCGCCGGACCCTGTCCAGTGAATCTACACTACACTGCCTCCACTCCTACAATCCTCCCAGACATCACCTCACCCCTTGTGTGCTGAGGAGGGTAATTTGTTTGAACTTGTTCTTGTCAGGGGTATAGAGATGCTTTATTCAGTTCCTTAGCATCAGTGTTCCACACCTCCCAGTTGTACATTAAGCCAGAATTTACTGAAGGTCTTATCACAGGTATGATAGAGGCTTAGACTAGAATGCATAGATCAAAAATAAGTACAAGATCTTCCAAGAGGCAAAACAGAATACCAGTCACCTCAGGTGAGTTATGCAACTCATCCACTATATAGGCAAATTCTGAGACCAGGAGGTGTGGTCTGTATGGCTTACAGAAGTTTAATATTTGCATATAGCTTGTGACCACAAATTGGCAAGCGGTCTCGTTTGCTTTGCCTCCGTTGTATACATTTGCATTTACATTTAGGCATTTACCAGACACTTTTATCTAAAGCGACTTACAAAAGAGGATAACATTCAAGCTACAACACAATGAAAGAACTAACAAGGAGTGCATAATGCTAACATAGAAACTGCACTATTTTAAGTTGAAAGTGCAATAGTGTAATACAGTGCAGAGAAATTAAATTGATGAGTGCATTCTCAAAATTTACGCCAGGAGATATTCTTGGAAGAGCTGGGTCTTCACGAGTTTCTTGAAGGTGGAGAGGGTATCAGTTGATCTGGTAGCACTTGGAAGGTCATTCCACCAGCGCGGAACCAGATATGAGAAGAGGCTGGATTGACCTGCACAAGGTGTTGGCCGTGCTAGAAAATGTTCCTGTTCCGGGTGACATAGGGCTTCAGGAGAGTATTCAGGTAGATGGGAGCAGAGCCATCATTCACCCTGTAGGCAAGTGCCTTGAATTTAATGCGAGCAGCCAAGGGTAACCAGTGAAGTTCAATGAACAGAGGTGTGACATGTGCCCTTCACACCTCTGTTCATTCACCCTGTAGGCCACCACTGACTGTACACAGTCAGTAGAGGTCAATTGACAACAGTTGCCCACTAACTACATGATTTAAGTGTGACTAAAAGGGAGCAGGTTGATACAAGTCTCAATTCTGATTTGTTTTAAATTATATATTATTATAATGTCTGACAATAGCTTTGCCATCAACACTTGCAAGTATTCCAGATTTGACCAGTTTTATAGATTATTTTTAGAGTGTTTCTCAGTGTTCACCTGGAGCAACTAATTGTTAGGTGCCTTGCTTAGCGACACAATGGTGGCATGTCCTGCTGTTGAATTAACAAGCTTCGTTTTCACCATTCAACTGGAACGTGTACGTAAAAAAAAAGCTGAAACATGCTGTTTGTGCATGGACGTTTTAAACATCAGCAATAGGCCTATTACAGTGTTGTTTCAGGAATGATGGCAATTTACAATTTAGGATGTTTTCCTGTGTCTTTTGATCAAGAGACAAAGGCCTAAACTCTGTGAGCTATGCTCTGCTATTAAATATGTCATTACTTCTTTTTTCCTCCTTCTCTCTCTTGCTGCCCAACCCAGGCCACGACATTTACACTGAACACACCAGGAAAACTGGCAGGCTCCACAGGCACTGATGCCAGCAAGGAAAGCTGGCACAGGTTTGTCACAGTGTCCCAGAATTCTCCTTTATTTTTGTGAAGAATGAATGTCACACATGCCCCTGTTTAGTGCAGGCTTCACCAAAGTGGCGCACCTTGGTTTCCTTCACACCCAACGTGAAAGAGTGCAGTTGCCACAGGTTGTCTACCCCCCGCCCTCGCATCCCAGCTGCACAAGTTCTGCACACTCCCCCTTGCTTCAAATCCAGGGGCGACGGCAGGGGGGGGAGTTAGGATGATTCCAAGGGCCTGGCACTGACAGGGGGCCCTAGAGAACATTTGAATATTACAATCAATGTTTGGGAGGCCCAAAATAATTTTCTGTCATAGGGCCCAAAATTTCTAGTGGCACCGCTGTTTAAATCTGACATGGTTTGGTCTTTTCTTTGTACTCTCATTCAGTGTGTCCGTCAGCGCTTTTATAAATATCATATTATGAGGCATGTACAACTGTCATTATCCTGCTTGTATTCAGTCGGTGTCGGTGATCTTCGGTGTTGCCTTGTCGTCGTTTTCCTGCTATGGTTCTGCATTGAGTGTGTCCGCATGCCTGTAGCACACTTCACCAAATTGCATTGAGTGGAACTATCTACCCTTAGCCTGACAAGCCAGACTATAACATCAAAATTAATAGCCTGACCACGACCGATAGACCGGGGCGGAATCTGCAGGTGTCTCTGAAACAAGATAGCACTACGACCAATCAGTGCAACATCGACAAAACATCAAATACGTCCTTGTTTGAACGGAATGACTTGAGTACCTTTTTCTGCTCAACTTTAAAAAAAAAAGTTTAAGTTTAATTCTTCCAAGGTCGATTCAAATGACCACAATTAGCCTACCCAACGATTCTACAAGATAGAGCACTGTGATTGGTCTTACCAAGCCTATGTAAGACCAATGGTAGACCAACTAAGGCTACAATGGTGTGTGGCTAGACGTTCCTGCTGAGCAAAATTATTTGTTATCGCAAGGGTCCATCTAGATTGCTAGGCTAATCTACCCTTTGACCATGCAGTCTAATCTAGCAAATTTTGTGTCATGCTTTCATTTTGTCAATATTACTGTTAAAAGAGACACTGCATATTTCAACAACAAAAGGTTTCTGGGCAGTCAGTTTATGTTCTACTAAATAGCAAACTTCTCATGCCTACACAGTACTGCCTGCTGACGAAGCGAAATATTTTGAAAGATAGGCAGTACAATCTGAATTCAAAATGATGTCTTAAATTATTCAAAGTCTATACAGTGGTAAAAGTGCTAAGAGTGCCTACAGTGGGCTGCTGAAATACTCTGGCAAACAAAACAAAGCGAGTGGACAAACTTGACCAATCACAGTCCTTGCACTGTGTGGGTGCTGACGGGTAGTGTGACGTTTGCGTTATCTCCCTTAACAGTGGAATTCTCTTTTCTGATTGGCTGATGAAGTGGGCATTAATTTGGTAATTTTGTAAACATTTTAATCACCATTCCATATCAATGCACTTATGAATGGTAACTATATCAACCGTATAAAATATTTCACACTGTACTTTCCTCCCTTAACAGTAGCTATAATTGGTTGTTTTCTGTAGCTCATGCACATGATTCCTAAATATAAAGAAAGTTAAAGATAAAATTATATCCTAAATACAAATGGGAGATGAGCTGGATAACGACACTTTTGTGCGACACTGAAGTTCTTCGACTCCTATTTTGGCTAGAAAAACACTTGAATAGGATTTGTAGTTTTTGGGTGAATTTCTACAAGAAACTTTACATTGAAAGAAAATATTGTTGAACAGGAACAGTAATAATTTAGTTTTATGTATGTCCTTTCAAGACACCTTAGAGGACATATCAGACAAAAAAAAGGTAGGGCTGCTTTTATCAGATGTCCTCATTAGTCTTTCCAAATTATGAAACATGTAAAGTTATGTGTGCGTGTGTGTGCGTATCTGTGTCTATCAGTGCGAGAGAGAGACTTTTGCCCTCCCAAACAATAATGCGCTCAATGGCCAAGCCCATTAAAGGAATGCCTCATTAAGTCAACACAGAAGCGCACACACCTTGGCCCCACCTTGACTTCACTAAAGCCAGTGACCTATTTCTCTTGGCTCTTCTTTCATCCTCACTCCTAGGCCAAGTCCTGCAGCTGCCTGTGACATTTCTTCCCTGCTAAAATTTCATCAGTCAAAACACCAAGAAACAGCTCTAATGTCTTGAATGATGTTGAGATGTGTTCATGTTCCTTGTTTACTAACACTGCTACTACTAACACTATTATCATGTTTTTAACATATAACACGTTATTTAACATTTTACATTTACATGTATTAATTTAAACCTAGCTGATGCTTTTGTTCTAGGCTAAATTACCTCTGAATCATGCTATACATCAACAAAGGAGGCCTTAAAGGTAACTGTAAAATACTATTTAGGAACACATGACGACAACCAGATGAAACCAGGTGCAACGTTGCGTTTTCATGAAAATCTTTCAGTTTGTTTGAATGCAGCTTTTGCATTCACTTGCGCTATATTTAATCCAGTGGCCAAACGTGGTAGATCATAATAATACGGGTTACCGGACCCAGGGATAGCTGGTTTACAGGAGACCTTCACAGAGTGGATGTCTAGACAACATAGAAACGACTTGATCAGTATGTTAGTTTTTCCAACCTAATGGTATTTCTAGTCATTTTGGGTTTTATTTAAAAAAAAAACTGCCACTTAGCAGCTTTATGGCCAGCCATAGTAATAAAATGTAATATTGCTGTAACAAAGGAGAATAGCATTGTAAATAAATCAGGGGTGGAGTTCGTGCAATAACAATAATAGGCTCTAAATTTTTTAAATAGGCTATTTCTGTTTTCAGCTCAGCCAGTCTGTTGTGCAGTGTGAAACCACACACACACACACTGGGGGCCAGACCCGCGCCCCACCCTTGCCTCCAGTGGCCGTCGGTCTCCGCCCAGGAACACAGTACGGCCCTTCCAATGATCATATGACAAGCGCTCTTCGGTAGGAGGTAAAGCACTTTAAAGAAAAGTTTCGCAACTTCAGAAAGTTTCCGAAACCATCTGCTTGTGGGCGATCTAGTTCATGGACATTTATCAAAGCCAATTCCTCAGCTATTTCAAAGCACAGATGTAAAAGACACGACCCGCGTCGTTTTTTTCTGCGTCATTTTTTCTTCTGTACCAAATTCCTGATTTTACAGGCATTCACTCTATTCTCTTGAACAACGGAATATCGACTATTTAATACGTTTCCTCCAGCAAGCCTTGAAGAACGGATCCTCAACAAGACCAATAAATCACGTGAGGTAAATAAGATAACACGAGACGTTAATTGCAAATGTTGTCACTACATTGTTCCTTACAATATTATGTTTTGAAAGGATTTATTCCAAGAACAAGCCCTAATCGCGACACAGATGCCAGAGCATCAGTGCCTATCCATTTTTATAGTATTCATCTTTTAGCCTACATATATCAGTGCATGGTTAGTTTCCTAGACCTGTTGGCCAATAGATTTTAAATAAAATAATTACAGTATGGCTTAAAATAAAATTCTTATTTTTGACCAAATTGTGCAAAGGGCCTACTTATCACACACATTTCAGGGGTCACATTAGTTATTGTATTATTGTATTATTGTTATTATTATTGTAGCCTTGGCCTACTACAGTATATCCAGCTTTTGCCTTCATTTATTCCAGCCTATAGATTGCTGTTCTGATTTTAACAGTTTTCCTGTCATAAATCACCACACATGGGACAGAAGCAAACCATTTCCTTGTGGGATGTAGCCTGTAACATCCTGGGTATTCAATCTTATTATCTAACAAAACTAACAAAAACATACATAATACATTAGTCTATACATACCGTTTTAAAGGACATTGAAGTGTTGTTTATTCTAGGCCGAAATATGTGTTTTATTGATTAAAAAAGAATGAATCCTTGTGTGACCTACACTAGTCTACCAGCTGTGACCCACTCATTAGGGGATTGGACTTGTGACCGAAGGGTGACAAGTTCCATTCCAAATTGGTAGGAAACATGTGGGCAGGGGGAATAGTTGAACAACAGGGAACCACAGCAGTGGCTACTGCTGCTCTGAGGGTCTGTGTGTGTATTTCATTCTCTGTGCACTGAGGGTGTAAAACCCATGGCTGGGTAAAATCTTTCTATCTATGTATCTGTCTATGTATCTATCTATCTAGATGTGGACTACTAAATTCTTGAACATGTAAATTAACCTGTAGACTAAAAATTAAATTCCATGAGGACAGAATGTCTGTTATTTCTAGAAAGGAGGGAATGACACTGTAAGAGGAGGAGTTAAGGAGTAAAGAAGGAGTTAAGAAATTACAGTAAATGCCTGTAGGCCTACTTTGTCTGTCAGTCAGTCAGTCTGCTCTCTCTCTCTCTCTCTCTCTCTCTCTCTCTGTCACCTATCCTCAGCTTTTGTTTCCTGAGTTTTTGTCTCAAGGCTAGAGCTTGCGTCAGACATTCCACTTGGCACATAGAGGCTCTCTTCCTGTTTGGAGGCTCTTAAGGGAGACTGGCTTTGTTGGGGGGAGGGGTGAAGTAGGGCGTGAACACTTAAACACTAGCATGCGCACATACACACACACATACACACACTAACTCCACCCTTACACACCTTTCCCCTGGATCAACACACTGATGTTATCTGTTGGAACACACACACATTCACATGCACACACACACAAACACACACATCATTGCTCAAAGGGCATGTAGTCAGGTATACAGGGCTAAACATTACTTTTTTTGTCAGTTCATGTACAGGGCAGGGACCATGTGGAACCAGGGACCAGGGAATGTGTTTTGTGCAAACAAAAGGTCTTTACCAATAGATGAACACCTAGCCAAACTTTCACAGTTGACAGTAATAGCCTAGGCCTTCACATCCTCCTTGAATTTTAGATTCTTTTATTTCAGGTGATCCCCCAGAGCCTCACAACCCCCACACAAAAATTGGCTAGGTTTGACATTTTTTGGAAACAGCCTAGCAATATTGACATTGTTCCTAAGAGGTATATGTTAAAAGTGAGAATATTTCATCACTTCATTTTGAGTCACTGGCTCCAGCGACTTGCCTGTCAAGTAGGTCTATATGTTTGACTTCCCTGTTAAACAAGAGGGAGGAGCAGTCAAGTCAAGTCATGTCAACCATCAGCTCTTTATTTAGTGGTATAATACTATGATTGGTTTCACATTTCACATATGGCCTTGATGTGAGGAGACGTTCTCTTAGACTTTGTCTCTTGGTAACTGTGTTAGTGGTCACACCTGCCTGTCGCCAAGTTCAAGCTAACAAGCACTGTGTTTTATTTTTCAAGAACAGCTCTAGTGTATGTGAATTATTAGGGCACATTTTCCTCTTGCTGTGTCGAAATAAGCATGCTGCTGTAATGGTGTCGTAAGCTTACTTACGATCCTGTGTTAATGTTTAATCATAAAAATTACTCTCCACGAGTGATAGACTTTGGTCAAAATTCACTTTCCTCCTATCATATAATAACCTTTGTCTTACCGTAGATATAAACATATCTGATCAATGATATACATTAATACACACACACACACACACACACACACACACACACACACACACACGCATCCCGGCTGCCACCTTTGTGCCCTTGAACAAGGCCCTTAACCCTAAGTTGTTTGGGGGGAGACTGGCCCTGAACTGATGGGTAGGTGGCAAAATGTAAGTCGCTTTGGATAAAAGAATCAAGAAATGCATAAATATAATGTAAATAAATGAGATCAGTTGTCTCATTCAGCTGCTTTTTCTTTAAGGTGAATCCTGGGTCCCTGCAACAGAGCTAAAACTAGAACTAAACCAGTTCAATAACATACAGCCATCTGCTGTGTGTACTGCTGGACAGCGACATTTAAATTCTTGGATTCTTTACTTTCACACACCCTCTCACTTTCCGTAGATCACTAGAAACATTATCTAGATCACTAAAAACATTCCCTAAATCACTAAAAACATTCCCTAGATCACTAAACACATTCCATAGACACAAAGTGTTTATTTTGTGTGGCTGTTTGATCATAGTGATCAAGCAGTCTGCTAAAAGTACAACTATATGGCTGATTGCTGCTGTCTGATTCCTCTCCTCTCCTCTCCTGTCTCAGGTTGACTGCTGCCAGCCATGCTCACGTATGAGTATCCACTGAAGGACATGGAGACGGTGAGTTTGTCAGGGTTCAGAGTTGCTTTAAGTTCAAATTGATCCATTAGACTCTAGAGATTTTCCTCTTTCTTTCCTTGTTGAGTTGTAATATATAGCACTGACAGCTCCCTCAGAGGCCAACCCACAATGCGAGTATGTGGTGGAAGGTCTCTTCCTCTTGCACAATCAGTTCTGTGCCACAGCTCCATACAATAGGCAGATTGGCAAGTGTCCAGACAGGTTGCAGGAAAGGGATCTGGGGCTTGTGTGTATATACTGTGTCCTTAGAGAGGTGGAACTTGGCCTCTTTCCCTCTCAATGTGGCAGTGGGTGGCATGCATTGGATCTGTTGGAGTGCTAGATTGCACCCTGTGCTCCCTAATTTTGATTGGAGGGAAAAATAGGATTCAACCATTAGAGGATAAAAAAAAGAACATTACACAATGATGACCATCTATATTTATCATGTCAACACAGTCTCATTTATACCCTCTCTCAGATGGATAGACATTCTTTTCATTTTTCAAGGGTCAAGTCAAGTCAAGATTTTATTATCATTTCAGCCATGTCTACTCTATGTAGTGAGACGAAACAAAGTGTCTCCATGGATTCAAGTGGTACCACTTGTAAGATATATATAGATATGTGTGTGTGTGTTGCTGTGTGTCTTAGAAAGACAAAGGGCAACAGGTGGGTTCAGCTAGATGTAGATTTACCTGTTTATTCTTGGAACATTAAAATGCAGATTGTTGGATTTATGTGTGTATGACTCCATATTCATTTGCGTATTACTTTATGCTTTATGCTTATCGTCTTTTGTTACTTTGTATGCTGTCTTCCATTATTAAATACTTGCAATGACCTTTTTGTTTCTCTCCTTTCTCCTTCAGTCGGTGTATCAGGGTTACTCTTCAGTAATGAAGCCTCAGGTGGAGGCCTACAGTGTCATCTTCCCTCCCCATGTGGGCCCTGCTGGCCCAGCCCATCACCTCTATTCATCTCAGTACGCAGGCCACCCTCACTACCAGCCCCGCTACCCTGCCCACTACCCTCTCTCGTCTTACTCCAGCCCCCAGCAGTCCGAGGCTCAGCCCCCAGCCACGGGGCAGGTGGAGCCTGTGGACCTGTCTCTCAGCAAGCGCTCCTCCACCTCCCCATCCTGCTCTTTCTCCCCCTGCTCCCCGTCGTCCTCCACCCAAAGCTCCCTCTCACCTCCACACACCTCCAGCAGCCCTCAGATTCACACCAGCCCCCGCTGCCACTCCCGGCAGACCTGCTCCAGCTCCAGCTGTGGCTCGGCCTCTGGCTCTCCCCAGCCCCAGCCCAGGCATCAGTCTCCAGCGGGTATGGCCTTGCCCTTCTCAGCCATGATGCCAGTCCTACACGCCCCTTCTGGAATGATCCCGGTCATTCTGCCCATCATGTACCCCTCCTCTATCCATCCACCAATCCTGCTTTCCTCTGTTGCCTCTGACGACAAGCACGCCGGCACAGTTGCGTCCACACACAAGCACAGTAAGTACACACACATTCTCTCTCACTCACACGGACATGCACATACACACATACACAGACACACACATAGACACACACACACACTCGAGATTCCTCTTTACTTTTCAACTTATTGTTATAACCATCTTAAGTTGTTCCTTGGCTCAGGCCCTGGCAACAAACGTAGCTCTTAGCAGTGCTGAGCGGAAAAGATGGAGCTCTAGTTAAGTTAACAGCCTGCTCAGAAAAAAAAACTGTGCAAATATTGAGTCAGAACTCCTGAGTTAACTGACATGTGAACATCTTGTCTTCAAATGTCTCTCTTGTTTTTGTAGCCTCCATGAAGGCTCCTAATGTATCAAATGACAACATGGAACCAGTGAAGATCAAACTGGAGCCTAGCTCTGAGAACTCTTTAGAACCCTATGAGGAGGAAATAGCATCGTCCTTCATCAGCAGACACTCCTCTCATGAGTAAGTTTGATGCATTCATATATATATATACACACACATACATACATATATACACATAACCACAGAAAGATAACTTAGAGGATATTAAACTCCTTGTAGATGTAATAGATTTAATAAAGTGTGGACACTTTTATCACTGTATGTGACCAGAATGGATTTATTTGGGGATCTCTGGACATGCAAATACACATAACATAATACACATAAGTAGTCAGTATGTGTATGAGAGAGAGTGAATGTATGTGTGTGTGTGTTTGTGTGCTGTTGCATTTGTTAAGTATGAGGTGAAACGTGTCCTCTCTTGTCCTATCTGGCACTGTAAGTGGGGGAATTTTATACATTCCTCAAATGTGGTGGCTTATGTCAACACTTCCTGCTTTCAACACTGTCCACCTGCCATCCAACCCCCATGCCCCAAAACACACATATTCTTAAACACACCCAGTTATTATCCTTGAAACTCTCTCTGACGCACACACACTGTATTTAGTGTTAAATGCATATGAATGTACATAATTGGCTAGTCTGATATAATCTCTCAGAATGCACAGTAGAGATGCATCATCTCCTTAAATCTCTTCCCTGGGAGAGAGACATACTGACATACTGAGTTTAATGTGTGAATTCATGGTAACCATTTTCATGTTTTTTTTACTCTGGAAGGTTCTTAGTGGTATAAGTAATGTAAACATGTTTGGATGACGAGGGTAGCAGTAGTCCCCAGCTATTGGACATATGAAAAGAAAAAGGCACCAGAGGATGCTGAAAAGCAACAAGGGTATTTGACTATACTGTATATACTGAAGGGTGTGTTGTCAAAAATAATCTTCTCTCAGGGAAACTTTTCCAAATATACTGCATACTGCATATTGCATACTGCATACTGACCATATACTGATCTTGACAGAGAAGTAGCCTTGGCAGTTGTATGCTGTAAGTGTGATATACAGGACTACCCACTGCAATCTTGACAGAGAAGTAGCCTGGGCAGTTGTATGCTGTAAGTTTGATATACAGGACTACCCACTGCAATCTTGACAGAGAAGTAGCCTGGGCAGTTGTATGCGATAAGTAGTGTAAAAGGCCTAAAGACAGATGCCGATAACAAGATGCAGGAAGTCTTAATAACAGTGTAAGGGGGTGTGGCAGGAACTGGTTGCGTGTCTGCATTGTGTGGACAACTACGGGTTCTGACTTGTAAAGAGTAAAAAAAACATAAAAGAACCTGAAAAAAACCTTACTACTGAAGGTTTACTGAAAGAATACATCACCATCTGTGTGATAACTGCTTAAGCCCACCTACACTACACTAACACCCATCATACATTTGCTTTGCATGATAATGACAACAGCAAAAAAAAAAAAAAACTCAAACTGAACAAGTAACCAAGTTAGTAAAAGTTCCTACATAAGCGTCTCTGGTAAAGGCAATGGAATAAAGCATATTGTAGTGTCTGCAAAAATGCTGCCATCTATTGGCTGATATAGGAAAGTGCAGTGTACCATGTTTTTTTTGTTGTTGTGTTTAAACATACATTCCTTTTTTCTTTTAGGAAAAACACTCTGTCTGTGATCATGCATCCTGTCAAAACTCATCCTGTGGAGTCACCAGATCCACTGAAGAAACGGCGCATTCACCGCTGTGACTTTGGTGGCTGTAATAAAGTCTATACCAAGAGCTCCCACCTCAAGGCTCACAGACGCACTCATACAGGTCAGACACACACACACACACACACACACACACACAGGTCAGACACATACACACACACACACAGGTCAGACACATACATACAAGGAAGAAGATTGCAGGGACAGAACAGACATTTCTGAAAATAAATAATGTTGTTCAGCTCACTTGGATGCAGAGGTTACATATTCCCTAAGACAATATCTTTGAAGTTGAAATTAAATATCAAAACTAAAGATATTAACAGCCATTAAGCTCGAGACACTGTACACTTGTATGGCTTAGCAATATAGAACAAAATGCAATGAAGGGTTGTATCCATTATACAATGGCTTTGAATGTGATTCAGCCATCATAATCACAGACCAGAACTACTAGATCTAAGTATTCTATTCCAGGAACATCCAGGCCATCACAGTGGTGTGTGTAGAAAATAGGAGAGCTGTGTGTAAAAAATAGAAATGGTTCAGTGTATTTTATAGTGTATATTCAGTGTATTTGAACAGATATTCAGTGTATTTGATATATGTTATGCATTCCTTTTTCTGCAGGCGAGAAGCCATACAAATGTATGTGGGAGGGCTGCACATGGAAATTTGCACGTTCAGATGAGCTGACACGGCACTTCCGGAAGCACACTGGTGTGAAGCCCTTCCAGTGCCCGGACTGTGAGCGCAGCTTCTCTCGCTCTGATCACCTGGCCCTGCACAGGAAACGCCACCTGCTGGTGTGAGCAGGGACCGCAGGGACCTGACCACCCCCAACCGCTGCTTAGCCCCGATTTAGTCAAGCCCTGAGCCATCTTCTGTCACCGAGATGAACAGCCTAACTGTTCCTGCTCAAAGGCCTTGTTCAAACACACAAACGTGACATATCTCTATGTGTCATTCACTTGTCTTCATCCCATCCTTGACATTTTACTTGTGTGTGCTTTGCTACCTTCAGTTTGCGCAGTTTCCTCTGCTGGTCAGAGGACTTTCTCTCATAAACAGACCCACATGCACACATTATATACCAAGGCACACATATACATGAACAAAATCTACATTGTCTCACCGTCTGCCTCTCTGAGTTAGACATAAACAGTGAGAATCTTGTTTTATCATGTATGCAAAATAATGTAGGTCTCCCCCTAAATGCTGTTTTCTTTTAATGCACAGTAGTTTCAGACCTTCCTAAGGGAACTGATCATCTTCTCGCTCCCTAAATTTAAATTGGTGATTTTATATGTAGAGATTTCTTTAAGTGTGTGTGTGTGTATGCATGTAAGTAAATCCTAAGGATGAATACAGCCAATCAAAGACTGTATAACACCATCAGTCTCTTTTCTTGTGTAATGCACCTTTTGATGCAATTCTAAGTTACAGGAACATTTTTTTGTAGTTTTTCCGCATTTGTTCATGATCTATTTATTTTAGGTAACATGTATGCCTATGTATGGCTCATTGTATTTTAACCTATTACCTGAAGGGAAAACGGGCATTGACTTGTACTTTCAAAATGTGAAATATTTACAAAAGGGCATTATTGTCAGTTAATGAATTGAATGTTTTTGTATTGTTTTAGTTGTGCCTATTGTGTGTTGCGCATATGTGTATACAGCACTTAGGTAAGGGAGATGCCTTTCAGTTATATGTGCTGATACTTTAAGAGCATTTCTGAGGAGGATATTTGGTTGTTAGTCAATGAGGGATCATGTGCACTTTAAAGCTCATTTTAGAAGCCAAGGTCCTCTGATATGTCTGAAATGTAGCATTTGTGAATGCTTCTGGAAGGCAATAGTCATGAACAAGAGTCACACCTTCTTCTTCATTTAGTGTAACTTCTATTTAAACGAAGGATTGTTTTACAATGTGTCTTCTAAGAGGGTACATTTCAGGGAAGGTTTAAATCTGAAAAGGTGCCTGAGACCAAATAGCTCTTTTTTTAAAGAGAGACAGTCCAGACAGAAATGACAGAGAGAAAAGCATCTAGCAACTAGATCTCACAAGCCACCACAGCAAAATCATTCAGATTCATATAACACAATTTTACCTGCACAGATTTTCATAGTAAAATTATAATATATTTTTTATAGTATGATAATACTGAAGTGGTGAGAATTTTATTTTATTAATTGCATGATTTTATTTTATTTGAAATTACAAATATACATTTCTTTCAAGATGTGAATCCTTGTGTGTGTGTGTGTGTGTGTGTGTGTCTGTGTGTCTGTGTGTGTGTGTGTGTGTGTGTGTGTAAAAGAACATATATTTTCACAGTTAGGAGGGAACAGATTCTTTGCATTGTACTAAACTGTGAATGGGATATATGCTGTACAGATGCATATGTTTTTTTATTAAAATATTAAGTCATAATAAACATGTATTGATATATATATATATATATATATATATTGTTGTTGTTGTTTGTTTGATTTCAACAACATGCAACATGACGCAAAACATCCCACCTTCATGATTATATTGCCATGTTTCCAATGGTGACGTCTGCAAAAACAAGAAAAAATCACGTGCAAGATATTTTCTGTTGATATTAAGGCTGATGTAAGACATATGCAAGTACTACCATGTCAAACAATGCCAACCATGTCAAACAATGGCAGATAAAACTAGCCTAGACTGTCCTGAAAGAAGATATATCATGTATATGGCCCTTATAATGCCCAAGATACAAGGTTAAAACTAAAAGTAGTGAAATTAAACACCCAAAACACACCAGGGTTCAATAAAATTACGTTTTCAAGTTAATGCAGTTTTAATGTATTCTAGTATAGGGAGTAGGTCTACCATAAGCCCATGTAGAAAGTGGTGGTAGACCTACAATGGCTAAACTGTGGAAGAAGTTGAGTTGTTGGCTCGAGAGTGCTTTTATTTAGAATACTTTTCAGTAGTTGTAGAGAATTGTAAATGTTTGCATGGTATAACAGTTTACTTATGAGGGCATGAGGCTACACACTGTACTAAAATTGGCTATTAATGGACATGAATGGACAGGACATTGAAAATAGGCTATTTGCAACATAAATTCCTGCCTCGGTTCTGACAGGATGTTTGAACTAAAAAACGTAATTGTAGCCCACTGATGGTAACGCTGATAGCCTACATATTCTGTAATTGATCTGGCTTTAACTGGACGTTAACATCAGGACAGACCACGAACTTTGGTCCTCGTAATGACACCATAGGCTATTCCCCCCTGACGTCACTCACAATAACACATGGTACAGGATGCCGACGTGGCGGACAGACTGACTGGGCGGAAAACTCAGGAGAGTCACGGACTGACCAAGCTTCTGGTAAGACATCTTAGACACTGCAGTCATTAAACTACAATAAACGTCTTTGTTGTGTGTTAATTCTGAATTCTTTATAAACTATCGACAAGCACTGGATTATGCAGAACCGCATATTCATTTTGTCTGCGCAGTTCCAGTGAGAAGTGAGATAGCGTAAGATTCGACTGTTTGTTGATTTTGTGAGCCTATGTCGCCTTTTAGGCCTAGGCTATATGAATTATTCATCATATTTCTAAGCCATAACTTGATTTACGAATAACAGCTTTCATGCCAATAGGTTGACAAAACCGATTCTGCTCAGTTCGGCTCATTTGGCTCAAACTCACTTGGTTGCATCAGTTTGCTGTTTGTTTAGACTCCTAGATCCGCATAATTTCCGAAATGAACAGATTGTTTATTTTTGTAGGTTGCTCCCCTTGGCTTGCGTTGATAAGTTTTCCCCATCGTGATTTTTTCACTTTTTATTTAGGCCTATTTATTTGTTTTGGACGCTAGGTGGAGGCAGCTGACAGTAACAGCTTGTGTTTGAATAGAAACTGTTTCGCCTGAGTCATGCATAGGCAGAGTTTAGGCTATGAGTTTGTTGAAATACTAAAGCTTAATAAGTTATAGACCTATTCATGTTCACATCCTTATTTTCCAGTGCAAGAGCACCATGTCACAGATCAATGATGGGGAGGATGCATCACTTATCCCCGACCTTGTACCACCCGAAGACATAGGCCTCCCCAAAGACCAGACTCCTTCAGAGCAGGAGAATATTCCATCTTGTACAGATGACACAGGTTCTCCTATCCATCCCAAATCCTCTCTGGCTGGAGAGGAATATCAAGAGACTGGTGATAATTATGAGGAGGGAAGCTCAGCCAGTGCACCACTCAGTTCCCAGAAGGACCAGTCAGGCACTGAAGCTGAGGGCCAGCTAGCTGAGTGTGGAGAGTCTGTGAGTTTGGAACCTGATGCACCAGCAGAATCTGAGGTACAGTTTATGTGGATTATTGTGATGTTTCATATGCCAGTCGGTGGACTAGCTTCTGAGGTAGATTATGTGATGTAGTTAGAATAAAATAATTTTTGTACTCATTGTTGATTGTACACAGTTTCTTACACTGAAATATGAAATGGCTGATGTTGTAAAATGTCACTGTACAAGCATAACAGTTGAGCAAGCTGTACCAGATGTAGCTTTTGACTAAATTACATCTGCAGTCCCCTGGCAGCGTATGACAGCCAATAGACACAGGGCAGCATCCAACAAATAAGACACAATACAAATCACACATAATAAAACAGCCACATCTATTCAAGATTAGATGATGAACCTCATGTAGACATCCTGTATGTTTGATCTGAACTTGAATGAAATCTGTGGCTGTAACATTTATTGGTCCTGAGAGATCCAGATATATCTGCTGTGGCTTCTAGCTCTCAGGCCATGTTCAGCTAGGTCTCAGTGCCTTGTGCAATTGATGGCTTGCATTGGTTGATGGTTTGAAAATGTGATATATGCCTTCAAATAGGTCACTGCATTGTGGCCACTTTCTCCTATAATGCTCTGTTCAGTGTCTGTTTTTGTACTACATGTTCAAACTTTAGATTGTTTCATCTGTGCTATCACTACTTCCTGTGAGCTGCTTTGGGAAATGCAGCTGATTCTCATGGGCTACGTTCTACGTTCATCATGATCAAAATATAATCATACCAAAATAGCAATAGATTTGATAATCATGTCAAAATAGTATCATATCAAAAAAGACAACAAATAAAAACCCTCTGTTTGCCAAATGCCAACTGGAAAGATGCAGTATGTGTCACCTAACTTAATGTTTTACAGCGAAGTATCCTTTTGGCTCACAGTAGTGAAAGCTACTGGCTGATATCTTGTAGGCTGTCACCCAAGAGACTGGCACATGCTGTATCCTCTAAATCAGCTGGCCAATAAAGGATTAGGATTGCATTGTTTAGTAAAAGTGGGAACATGTTTTTTTAATATAATTAAGGTATGCTGAATTCAACTAACCCTACACACTGCATTCCTGACACAGTCATGAGTTTTATGGTGTTATTTTTATGGGAGCAAATGCAAAGGCTATAGTATATAGGTGCCAAGAAAAAGCTATATACAGTTACTGGTACTTTCACCTGATATATCAACTGAATGCATTTTTTTTTTGCTAATTATCTTCATGATTAGACAAAAGGTTTGTAATTACACAGTGGTAACTGTCCACATACTCACTTGCATGCTATACATGACCTTATTAAGTGTCATTTGAGTTCATGTATCATGATGTGTATCCATTTGGCATAGGGGCTATAGGCCGTATATAGGCCTGTGCTTTATGTCCCTATGAGGTGAAGGTGAATATCTATATCTGTTTCAACTGGACATTTTGAATATGAGTGAGTGTAGGTACTGAATCTGTGCAACATTTTGCAGTTGATGAAATTTTTGACCATCACTCTCTCTCTCTTCCTCTCTTTGTGTGTGTTTGGTGACATTTGTTTGGATACAGGTATCCACTGACCCAGCAGGCAAGGCCTGGGAAGGCTGGGGTTCATGGGGGAAATCCCTCCTGACGAGTGCCACCTCCACTGTTGGTAAGTACAGTAACTGTTTCAGTAGTAGAGTTAAAGTCCGCTCCTCTCTTTGGTCAGGCCCTTATGTATACTTGACTGTGGCTTGTAGGCCAGCGTTTGAGTTCAGTGCGAGAGAGAGCGGGTGTGGCCCTGCGTCTGCCGCAGGCCTCCTCATGTGAAGAGGCTGAGGAGGCGGGAGGACCCGGTGCTGAGAGGAGCATCCCAGAGGATCAGCCTCCTGTCGCCGCCACCCCAGCCTCCCCCCAGCCTGGCCGAGGAGTGTTCTCCACCATCACCAGCGCAGTGCAAAACACGGTGAGCCCCTCTCCCTCCCAACTGATTTGTCCACTGTCTGCTGGCATTTGTGCTCTGCCAAACTGACTGACAGACATCCCAAAGTACTCCACATATTAAAATCTTTCATCATACCTATCAACCCTCCTGTTTTTGTAGCAATTTTGTTACAATACAAGTTTCTTTTGTATTTCATTGTTTCTACAACGTCCTTCCTTTTTACTATGTTCTTACCATATTTGACCATTGTCATAACATTAGTCCTGTCACTGTGTCTCTCTGTAGTACTGTCCAATTTCTACCCCCTTCATCTTACAGTGAAAGAAGTATTGTCAGCGCAGAAAATGGTGGGGGTGGTAGTACTAATGTTTACTTGCTGCAAGGTGTGGTGCAACTCTAAAGTGCTATTATCTATGATACTAGCATGTTTTTTGGGGGGAACATTTACATCAGTTGGTAAGCCAAATAAACAGCAGTTTTGTAGTCTGTTTTCTTGCTATTAGCAGTGGGATAGCAACACAAATTTGTATTTGAATTATTGTTTTTGAATTGTCCTGTATGTCGGATAAAATAGAAGATTCTGTGAAATCCCTGATGGTGATGGGTATGGTTTTCATCATGATGAAAAAGTATAACTCCAGGGGGCACCCTGGTGCAGTTGGCCAAGTAGGCATACATACCATAGATCTTAATAGGTATTAATATCTATGGTCCATACCGTAAACCTGATAAACTGGGCTGGATTCTGGCCCGAGGTCATTGTATTGATTATTGATTAATTGCTCCATCAGGGCAAGTCTGTAATCTCTGGAGGCCTGGACGCATTAGAGTTTATTGGGAAGAAAACCATGACTGTGTTAGCAGAGAGTGACCCAGGCTTTAAGAAGACCAAGACCCTAATGCAGAAGACTGTGTCACTGTCTCAGGTAAAGAGGTGAGAGTGAGAGAGAAGGAGAAGCATCTTGTGTTTGTATTCTTTTTTGATTTGCTTTCTATTTCTGTCCATTTGGTCTTGTTGTCTGTGAGATAAAAATGTGTTTTCTGTGTGTTTCTGGTTTCAGCGTGACAGTAAGTGCAATTAAACCTTTCATTTCTAAGAAGTAACAATAGTAATTTGTGTTTGTGTGTCTGTATGTGTGTGTGCACGTGTGTATTGTGTGTGTGTGTGTGTGTGTGTTTAGATGCTGAAGGAGGCCAAGGAGCGTGAGCGGGAGAGATTAAGCAACCAGTTGGTGTGTGAACCCACAGCCCACTACAGCATCCTGTTTGATGACTACCAGGGTCTGTCTCACTTGGAGGCACTGGAGATCCTGTCCAATGAGAGTGAGGCCAAGGTTTGACACACACACACAGACACACACACACACACCACGCTCACACATGCACTCTACACACACACACATACAACACCACAACACATGCATTCTTCGAAAATAGTCAAAAAACTACAAACATAAACACTGCATGCCCCCCCGCCCCCACATCTCTCCCTCTCTCTCTCTCTTAGGTTCAGGCTGAGTTGTCCAGTTTGGAAGAGGATGAGTTAGACAAGCTGAAGAACGAACTGGTTGCTATAAAGGAGATCTTCATCAAAAGAGATGAAGAGGAGGAGTCATCAGCGGTCGAGGAAAACGGTGATCTTTCCTCCCAAATATTCTCCACCACCACCCACTTCTGTGAGTCCCTCAGACAGTCGAGTCTGGGACTTAGGCGTCATGTGTCGCTCTCATCATCACAAAGCAGACTAGGATAATCAAAGTGACAGAATGATGTTCTTGATTGGAGCATCCAGTGGTGCAGTCCTGTGGGATTTGATTTAAATGTGGGCATTTCTTACACAATTACAGCGTGAGAAAAGAGAATAAATGGTAAAATGGAATCATTTCTCTCTCTCTCTCTCTCTCTCTCTCTTTCTGTGTGTGTTTGTTTCATCAGCTAATGGGGAAGAATTTGTCAGTGTTCTCACAGAGCTTCTGTTCGAGCTCCACATAGCTGCCACACCTGATAAACTCAACAAGGTACAGTTTTTAACACGACCCCCTCCTCTAGCCTGTGCACAGTTACAATCTGGAGTGCTCCATGGTATTCAGCATTTATTGTATAGACAGACATTATACAGGCACTCTGAACACCTCAGCCTGGACCGAGAGCCTATCTGAGAGTATCTCTTGGCATAAAACTTCTATCTTTCATCACACTCCTGCACTTTCATCTCCTGACAATATCCTGTCATCAAGCTGTATTTGTAGTAATTGTGAATTGAATTGAATGTTAATCCTTTGGATAAAAGCGTCCAATGCTAAATGCATAAATATAAATGTGAATGCACTAATGCATGTGTTTCTGTTCCCCCAGGCGCGGGTCAAGGCACATGACTGGGTGAAGGAGGTGGAGCACCCTGTTGCCATGGAGGACGAGAAGAGTGGCGAGCCCAGAAAGCCTAGCCCTTCCACTGAGTCAGGGGAGATGGTGGAGGAGGGAAATGCTCCCGGCAAAGAGGAGAGTCAAGAGAGGAGCAATATCAAAGAGAAGGCTTCTGACAGTGTGGAGGTAGAACATGGTGTTTTTGTGCTTAATAGGATGTAACAGGATAAAATAGCTTAATGAAATGACATTTATAACATTTTACTGTGTGTGTGTGTGTGTTTGTGTGCACTCATGCACTTTGTTTGAACAGCATGTGTACCTGTCCTCTGTGAGGAGCTTGGCTGAAGTGACGGCACGCAGCATAGAGCAGCTTCACAAAGTGGCAGAACTAATCCTTCATGGACAAGACTTGGAGAAAGCCGTGAACGAACAGGCCTCCATACTTGTCAGGTAAAGTTTGTCTATTTGAGGATGTGAGTTCCATTCACAGAGCTCCCATCCCTGTGAGACTCCAACTCTATCATTCACTTTAAAAATACTCCACTGGGACCATGCTTTACACACAGTCTTTTTAAAAGAGACAGTGACTGTTTCTGCCTTGGCTTTGTTGAATTAGGAGAGGTTGTACATGTCCATCAAGAGCCATCATGAATATTCATTTGTAAATCTTAAAGCTTGAATAGCCACTAAAACATGAGCAAATTAGAACAAGTTTACATGTGATGTCACTTATCACAAATCAATTATAGTCCAATTGCGATTGACAAAGAGGGTGCCATTTAGCCAAAAGGACCATTTCAGTACCCAGCCTGAATATAAGGTTTTATTGGGATTGTAAAATTGCAGTTGAGCTTATTTTTGATAAATCAAAGTTGAATATAATCTATTTCAACATCGGTACAATATTCAATGCATCCATTCCATGCCCTCTTTAAGTCTGTTTGTGCTGATGTTTCAGGTTGACGTTAGCCATGTGTAAGGAGGTGGACAGCCTTGCCAGAAAGTTCTGTGATACTTTACTTAGTGTAGGGGTGAGTAAGACCAGCACACACAAAACAGCACAATGAAAGCAAGTTTATATGTATGTCTGTTCACTCATTTTTTGTATACCGCAGTGTCAGAGAAAAGCAGAAGAGTTGAACCCCCTTGTGGACAGTGTGACTTTGGAGGTCAGTGCATGGTGCCATACAACCGCATACACCACCCGTCTGAAAAACAACCGCCTACACCATCAATCTCAAACACAACCACGCACAGCAACAAGATAAATCATAACCGTGTACACCATCATCCTGGAACACAGCCGCCTGCGGCAATGGTCTGAAACACAACCACATACACCGTGTACAACACCAACCACGTACAGCTCCAATCTGAAACAAGTTTACACAGCACACTTTGGCTTTGGAATGTGTGGGGTGTAGGGCCACTATCAAGACACTACACTTATAACCACTAACTACCAGACCACCAGTCACTTCTAACATTTCAATATTAAATTCAAGAGGACATCAAGTCTACATATGTTGCCAGTTGTGGTGTAGTGGTTAAGGAACCTGGCTAGCATGCTAGAGGCCTGGAAATTGTGGGTTCTAATTCTGATTGCCACCAATGTGCCCTTAAGCAAGGTACTTAACCCTAAGTTGCTCAAGGGGAGTCTGGCCTTGAAGTAATTGATAGTTGACAAATGTAAGTCAGTTTGGTTAAAAAACGTACATTTACATAAATGTAAACAATACTGCAACATCTCATGTTTGTTTTTCTCTCTCTACTCTGTTCTGTTACAGGGCTCCAACAGCACCACTTATATTCAGAATGCATTCCAGCTGCTGCTGCCCATACTGCAGGTCTCGCACATCCAGATCAGCACAACCAGGGCACACCCAGATACAGCCAGTGCACACTAGCACCCACACACACACACTGGGACTAGGATAATGGATCCATTCTGTGTGTATACTATTGCTGTAAAGCTGATTTATTCTAAATGTGTGTGTGTGTGTGTGTTTGCTTGTGTTTTATGTTGCTTGTGAGTTAATGTGACTAGTTTGACAGTTGTGACAGTTTGAACTAGAGGAGCTTTCTGCAATAATTTTAAAGGCGCAATGTTGTTGCTTGTTTAAAAGAAAATAATGGGCTGCTGTAACAGTTGCAAGTTTGCCTGGTGTGCCTTTAAGTAAAGAAAAGAGTTTGTTTAAGATCAGTGTAACCTCAAAAATCTAATGTAGATTATTCTAATATTGGAATTTGTTCTGTTGGATCGCCAAGGTTTCAGAGTTTTATGTACATCATTCTTAAGAAGTTACTGCACAGGAGGACTGTGTGCCATGGTCAAATACCGAATAGCTCATGAAGCACATGCCAAAGGCTGGAGGTCATACCTAAACATTTTTTAGCCTTCATTCTTGATACTGACAGTTTGACGTTGCTTAGACCAAGAGAATTTGATGCAACGTGGACTGAATTTGCAAAACAACAGCTAAATCTAACTGATGCTATTTGTACCAAATTCTTTCATTCTCATTCCTACCGACAGCACTAGGCAATGTCAAACAACAGGACTATTTATTGATTCACACCAGAGTTCTCCTTTAATTCCCCATGGCCACAAAAACTGAAGAAATGTATTGAAACTCCATTCATATAGCATTGCATAAATTATTATTCTCATTTATAAATATAATATAATAATGCAATTTTAACTTTTTTATTGATGTTTTGTTTAACAAAACATGACAAACCCTGTGTTCACTCTAAATATAAATGCTACAACATTGTCCACTACATCCTCTATCTAAGTAACTGTTCTTACAGGCAAACAAGACAAAACAAAATAGATTATTACTGGTGCTTAAGCTGTTTTACCTTAGTTGTTTGAGTCTGAATAACACATTGAATCAGTTTATGCAGATGTTTGGATCACAAGAACAAAAAAGGGATTTTACTGCATACATGTTGTCATTATTTTTTTCACTTAAGGAGTAAAGGTTTAGCTGTAGATAAAAATGTGTTTTGACAGAACTCCAAAAAGGAATGTGTCTGATCACAAGAAATTATATATCAGTCAGATCATACAGTTACATTGTTTTGATAGCCTTCTGTATTGATAGCAAAACTGTCATTATCACTATTTTATGTACTTTTAAATAATTCTGAGATATATATATGTAGTAATATTTTATCAGAAAGATTTCATTGTTGTATATTAAGTGAAATATAACGAGTGTCATATTTCAAAATGGCTTATTCAGTAATATTAAAAATGGTCATCTATTTCACTGAGAAAAGCTTGTATCTGCTATGCCAAAAACAAATGCATAATTATTTCACATGACTTAGAATGAAGCGTTTGACTTCATACTGCTGTCTAATGCATGTGGAGGGGATTGCGCTGGTAGACTGAAGAAAAGGTTTGTCTGGATCAGCTGCTCTTTCACTACCTTTCACTTGTTTACCTACTTGTTTACCTACTCTGTCAGTTGGCTTTGCGTGAGCTTGTGGGAATCCGTGCCTTAATATGCAAATAAAAAAACTCACAACTCCAGTATGTTCTTGTTTTGAAGTGGTGTGGAGCACTGGTAATGCCCTTCGTCTTTAAATAAGTTTGCCATAAATATCATAGGATTTTTCCGCTGGAACTTTTTTCTAATAATGACCACATACTTGAGGAGCATTCATCTGTGTTTTAGTTGCGTCAAATTTAGATGCTGGGGTGAGGGATGCACAGTACAAATTGATTCAGACTATTCTTCATCCTTCCGTGTGGCAGACATCATGCTGATGGCAGGTGGATGCCCACGGTGGTGCAGCTGAGCTACCAGAGGAAGAGGAGGAGGAGAAGAGACTTGAACAACTGATTCTCTTTCATATACAGCGGCCAGCACAGAGTACAGATATTCAAACACCATTTTAAACCATTTTAAACATTTTTCCAACTAGTGGTGGAGCGTCTTTTGAACTGTTTTTTTATTTTTAAACCCCTGCTGTTTAAAAAAAAATTAAAGGAGTGTTATGAGATGCCATTTTTGCTGAATTACTTGAAATCTTCACCATCTGATTACAGTTAATTCAATGAATGCCCTGACAATTAAAAATAAGGAAAATATCAGAACAGGCATGGCTGTTAAAACCCCATCCAATGATAGTGGACACTCTAAAACTAACAAATGGACTCTGAACAATGTGACAGTTCTATGTAAACAAGAGCTGTGGTCTGAGGGACAGGACAGGTCCTTTTTTGACTATACTAACTACAAAGTCATGGATCGCTGTAATGATTACTTTTAGCGTAACTGAAATACACATTACAGTTCAAATGTCAGAAACTACAGTTACTGATACTGTACTTATGGGAGTATTTAGTTACTTGTTGCATCAACAGCAACACTAACCAATACACACTGATTTGCAATTTAAAAGATGGAATAAAATGTTACAAAAAGAAACTACAAAAATGTGCAATGAAAGGACTTATTTATGTGGGCAGACTCAACAGTAAGGTAATGAGTAAGTTACTTTCCAAAAGGAATAATGAGTAAATCTCGACCCGCTAGATCATCAAGGATCCTCATCCTAATTTTGCTGTTGCATGGACCCACTTACACATTGGTCCCCACTGGCTATGAATGAAGTCTTGGTTCAGCAGCAGTGATCTCGCACATTCTGGAGGGAAATCAGACAGATCAAAGACTTTTCATTCTACTATTTCAGCAATTCTAGGATATCTTGAACATTCAGTGATGAGTTTAGAAATAATAACAGAAGTAATAATAATAATCCCTTACCTTCTTTCTCACCAGTGACTTAATGATTTTCAATTTCACGAATAGGTGAGAGTCCTGTACAACAAAAGTTAGAAGGTAAGTCCTTACTAGTACTAAACCACCCCACACCCACCTCTCTCCCTCTCACACTCACACACGCACACACACGCACACACACGCACACACACACAAACCACATTTCTTAATACCATAATGATTAGTAACATAAGTGACAAACCTTTTTTAAACCGGTAGACTTGAAAAAGTGGCTCTGTAGTGAGAAACAGCAAGCTCTATTAGTGTGATTGGTATGGTGATTTCCAGATTGTGTGAAGCACTGATACATATAAGATAAGGCAGACTAAAGTTAAGAAGAAGGGCCATACTTTACCTCCCTTTTCCTCTAGACATGGGACCTCAGAGAACACATCTCCTATTGAGAAGACAAACCAGACAAATGTTAGTTATACTAAAAATAGTTACATAAATACCATTCCATGAAAGGAGAAATCCAGTGTGAATCAATCGATAGCCATGTTTTTCAAGGTCACAGAGTACTGTCTGTAGGTAAAACAACAAGGAAATTTGATACAATCTAGAACAAATAATGAATCAGATGCTAACATTACCTGAATGGGGCACAGAAACTCACTTTCAGCTTTATTTTGCTATGCCCCATTCAGTTAATGTTAGCTGCTGGTTTCTATTTGGCCTATGTTATATCAAATTTGCTTTTTGCTATGGTGATTTCCAGATTGTGTGAAGCACTGATACATATAAGATAAGGCAGACTCAAGTTAAGAAGAAGGGCCATACTTTACCTCCCTCTTCCTCTAGACATGGGACCTCAGAGAACACATCTCCTATTGAGAAGACAAACCAGACAAATGTTAGTTATACTAAAAATAGTTACATAAATACCATTCCATGAAAGGAGAAATCCAGTGTGAATCAATCGATAACCATGTTTTTCAAGGTCACAGAGTACTGTCTGTAGGAAAAACAACAAGGGAATTTGATACAATATAGAACAAATAATGAATCAGATGCTAACATTACCCGAATGGGGCACAGAAACTCACTTTCAGTTTTATTTTGCTATGTCCCATTCAGTTCAGTAATGTTAGCTGCTGGTTTGCTATTCAGCCTATGTTATATCAAATTTGCTTTTTCATACAGACAGTTCTCAGTGACCTCAGACAACAGGGCTGATGGCTGATTGATTCACGCCAGATTTCTCCTTTAAAAACCATAAGTCATTCACAAATTGACTGAAGCTTTGTGCTTGTAAATCCTGACTGTTTGTTTCAGGTGTATGTGCAGAAATGACCCCCCCAAAAAAGGCTGGAACCTGTGGAGCCTCTGTGCTGTAACGACAGGTCTGGTATGTCATCAAATGCTATGGAGGAGAAAAAATACAGGAAGCATGAGCAGAACTGGGATGACTGTGTCAGAACTGAATTCATGACACCTCTTTATATTTGACCAATCTTATATGTTAACTGTTGTAACATGATTTCTTACTTGTAGTTTGTCTGATGATGAGTTGACTTGGTTGGTATCCACTATCAGGAAGACGCTCAACCCTCCCTTCAACAAAAATAATGAGTTACCGAATTAGCATAAAATAAAGATGGATTATGAATATTGTTTTAAAGAAAATAATATTTAATGTTCTGTCCTGTTCCCCTGTCTGTGCAGTGTAGCAGTGTATAAATATCTTTGAGGAGAAGAATAAAAAAACACTAAAAAGTGTTTAATGTCAAAGCAAGCGTGTTGCTAGCCTGGGAAAACTAAGACATAACAATGTGGGTCTTATGTGGGTCTGGTTTCCAGTCCCAATATCTGTTTTCATAAAATGATTACTACATTTACTACATTTGGTTAATAGAATAGAAAGTAATAGGGTCATACTTCTTCTTACAAATCTCTGTGTAATTAACATCTAACCTCTTTAATACAGCTAAAATCTGTGGTGAGAGCATGTAAGTATGCAACATGTCTACATTGTTTACATTTTGGAAATACATACAGCAAGTAGGCTATATAATCTTATTAACATGCCATACAGACAAGATCATTTAAAATGACTGTAACTGCAGACAAACTCAGGACACTTACTCCTCAGATGCCATGTTTTGCAGACAGCCTGATAAAGAACCATCACCACAATTACAGATGTGACAGAAATCACGAGAGCAAGCCACACATGTTTGCTCACATACCGTCCACTTCCTGGGCAAGAGAGCAAAGAAAATGGTCACTTCCAGCTTTGTGTCTGTTTGACTGCAGATAACATGACATTCTAACATTAAAGTTGCTTTTGAAAGCACTCTTCAACTTGGTTTGTTTCAGAGCAAGTTTGTTTGACGTTTTGTAAAATGTAACTAAATGTGATTATTTTTCAAACATAGAAGCATACTGCAAGCACATTTTAAACATACTGATAAAGGGGTTTGATTTGTTCACATATTCATTCACTAACCTTTCATTTGATGAGGGAACTCCAAGGTCTCTGTCTGATTGCTTAGCTGGGCAAGTAGGAAACAGTGATTTGGGGCAGAGGTGAGATTGTGTAGGTCCTGACTTTGGTTGGGGCTCATGCAACAGTGGAAAAGCCCCAGGTGACGTTCTGAGCTTTTTATAAGAAGACTGGAATTGTCCAAATGATAATGGAAGGTCACATTAAGTGCTAAGGGACTGTCAATCTGCACCACCAGGGACACTTGCAGAGGCTCTATTAAAATGAGAATGAAGCAGCTATTAAAATGCACACACACACCCGTACACATGCGCATGCACATGCACACACACACATACTCCAACACAGTCTAATTTAGTAGTGACCGATCTAGTTTCTTCACAAATCCCATTATTAGTAGTAATAGCAGTATCATACAAAAGAGAGAATCAAAAGCAAGCTTTACATATGAACTCCCAGAGGCTGTACTCAGAACACTTACCTACAGGAGAGCTGTTTTCAGTGAGATTTGTCAAGTTGGTTTGGGTTTCACACAACAGCCAGTATGATGAATTGCTTTGCTCTGTGCTATTTGCTTCTTCACTGCAGGTGGGTTGGTCCTTCACCCACATGCCCTCTGACCTCCCACAGTTGCCGTCAGATCCCTCTGCGCAGGGCTTGAAGCTCTCACAGCAGAAGGATACCTTGAACCCTGAGCAAGGGGTCTTAATTAAACAAAACTAAGATGTCCTACAATATGACTAGGGCACTCCACATATTCTCTCTTATAAACTGCACAATCAGAGGCTTCTCAGAAGGACATCAAACATAAGTGCATCCTTTTTTGATGCCTTACTGTCTGCTTTGCATGGCTCCATTTCCTGAATCAAACTCAAATGTAATTTTCACACAGATCACACGGCTTTGAATGCTGAGACAAAACACATTTTTGGTGGGCTAAAACATAACAACACAAAGTCATGAGCCAGCTGAGGTTAAAGGAGAAATTCAGAGTGAATCAATCAATAGTCTTGAAGAAAATTTGGTGCAGTGTAGACCAAGTGATTGATTCACACCAGATTTCTCCTTTAAGAAACCCTGTCTGAAACATTCCAAGAATATCTGATCACAGGTGGAGCAGGGCAGGTGCCACATCTCCTCCCGAGGTACCCACCTCTGTCAGAGAAGAACTCTGGCAGGCATAGGATGAATCCCATAAGAAGAACCACAAGGAGTTTGGCTAGTGCAGAACACGTCATGACATATAAAAGCGAGGGAAGAGAGACAGACCGATATTCTCAGAGGCTAATCTGTGCACACCTCCTACATACAAACAACTTAATAGCCTATACCTGTGAAAATGCCTTTAATCCACTCAAGACATGCATGTATCCTGCGTTTCGGTTACTTCATGCAACTTCAGCATCTCAAACAGTGTTTCCTGTCAAACTTCCTGTTTTATACAACTGACAGAGTGAAAGCATACAATGCATGAGCAAAAAAACCCTTAGTGTGTGTGTGTGTGTGTGTGTGTGTGTGTGAGAGAGAGAGAGAGAGAGAGAGAGAATAAAGTCTGACATCCAAATTGAAAGAACTGCCTAGATAGATAGAGAGAGAGAGGAGGGAGAGAGAGAGAGAATGAATTAATGAAATAGATTAGTAATCTCAAGGGAAGAGGTGCATGTACTGCATAGCATGAGAATGTTCTTTAATGATCTTTGCACTCGCACATTATGCAAAATGGTTCCACATGACTCTGACAGTCTATCTGGCCAACAGATATAATCACATAGGAACAATGAACTGGTGACTATTAGACAGAGAGAGGGTCATTTGTTAGTGAGTTTGCTGGTATGAAAATGTATTTTCATTTCTCTGATTTGGCGTCCCCTCTCAAAAGTGCAGTAGCTGAAAGTACAGTCCCACCAGTAAGTTATACAGAGACATAGTTCAGAGATACAGTTAAACACACACACGCTAGAGTATTCCCTGACCCAGGATACATCGTTTAAACGTAGGCCTACTAGGTAGCCTAATGGCTTTAGAATCATATAAGGAAATCTTGAAGGCAGAGCAAATGAAAGGTAAATGATTAAAGTACCCCTCTCAAATGAATGTATTCTCAATTTAACCCACCAGGGGGGGAGGTAAGCACAATTAAGTTTCAAAGCACAAACCCATCAAATCATAAAATGTTTTACGGCAACGGGATACGCAACTTAAGTATCAAAGTTGGGATTTGAAGAATATTTGAGGAATTTATTATGGATTCAATGGAAAAACAAAAAACATTACACATAGGCTAACGTTACGCTAATCTACCGCACGTGGACGTAGTACTCCCCAGTAGCATAGGCTAGGCCATCGTGTAACAATAACATTATCAATAACGCAACAGGTGTGAAACACAGTAACATTGGGCTACTGGTGTATGAACACATTCAACGAAGGGCGCCTCTCGTCAGAATAAATCACCTCGGATGCCCAACCCGGGCCTTTTCATTCTACACAAAGTCACGCGAATGTAATTAGTCAACGCTAACTCCAGTCGCAGAAAGATTGATAACTTTTCGCGTGAACCCTTTCTAATATTATCGACATACCCAGCATAAACAAAGCAGTCCGGTAACAGGTAAGGGTACACATTGTATTACAATACAAACTGATGTAAATGTCAGCTATCAAAATGAACTTATCAAAAGGGCTAAGTCTCAGCCCTTTCCACCCAAATAAGGAAAACAAATCGCCCGTCTGTATGCAGGAAAGTGGCGTGTTAAAATTTGGCCTCATTTTTGGCTCTCAATTTGAGTTAACGTTATCAGTTCTGAACTAAATTGCCTAGCTGATACAAACAATTTTGCTTCACTGATATTCCCTGTCTTCCTATCAACGTTACGTTATTCCTATCGACACTATCCATTTGGCTGAAGGTTTGCTGTGAAACCCTATCCTCTTTGTAGTTAACATCACGTTGGTGTGCACGCTTAGCTAGCGGTAGATATCCCCAAGTAACGTTATGCTATCGTTATCATGATCTCTCAACGTAACATTCATCTACAAGGCAAACTGTTGTTTTTGTCGGTAACTACCTGCCTCTTCATACACTCCTTTCCGCTAGCTACTTGCTGAACAATAACCTAGTAATGCTTCAAGGCAAATATTATTGTGAGTGTTTTTGTATGCGCTAAGGGAACGTTAACGTTAAGCTTTAAAACGAACAACAGATTTTCGCAAATTTTAGACTTGATTAGCGTTATTTGTTTAACTATCGTATTATTTCAGATAAAACACACACGCGCGCGCACCAATATGATCGAAACAGCTAGTTAACGTCACCTGTTGCATATTTGTTTTGAATATAACCCCAAATCCACTTGCCATGCCCAGAGGTTTTAATGTGAATGCCATTGCATTCGTGTTGACATTTGGCGACGAGATCGCGGTGTTGTTATTTCAAAGTTCCTTTTGGTGTTTCTAACTTGCATATTGTTTAAGGATCATACGTGTAATTGGACTGGTGAGATAGTGATGAGAGACGGAAGAAGTGCGCTAGTATCCCAGACCCTAGTGCTGACATAGCCGAGCTTAACTTCTGGACAGAGGGGGAGGGAGGGATAACGTTTGCTTTACGTTAAATAGTGAAGGATTTTGAAGGATATGCAGTAAAATGTGGAGTATTTTCTGTGTCTGTGCGCTACTGATGTATGCAGCCTTCTTTAATCTATTCTATATTCTGTCTTCTCCTTTTCTCTCTTGACGCACCTTGCTGTCAGTTTTTGAATAGAAAAGCAGACATCTGTAGCAGTTAAATCGAGACTCAGTTTATTGCACTTTGGCTACATTAACTTGTGTAATGATATTGTCAGTTCTGCAGTTTACAGAATAGTTTTGAGAAATTAGGGCATTGCAGACATCCTAGTGTGTAACACAGAACTGTGTATGCAAGTTAGGAAGATGTAATCATGCTCATGTTGATGTCCTAGAAGAACGTATGTAGCAGAAATAGCTGAGTACATGGTTTGGATATAGTTGGCAGTGAAGCTGAAAGCTGGTATTGTATTTTTAATGAAGGCAGTGACCCAGAGCTAAATATAACTGCCTGAATTGAAGAGCTCTGAAAAAAGATTACACACTAGAGGAAAGTCTGGTTTCTTGGAGATGATATGAATTGGTGTTTGTTTGTTTGTTTGTTTGTGTGTGTGTGTGTGTGAGAATGTGGGCGCGCACATGTGTGTGTGTGTGTGTGTGTGTGTGTGTGGATACATTGTTTGGCTATTACATATAAGTTGAATATAAATTACCGGTATTCTTCTCACGTTCTGAGCAGCCCCTTCCACAGTGACTAAAAAAGTGTTGTGAAAAATGCAGCATGCATTTGCAGCTGAAAGGCCAGGCATGCACTTCATTATGGAGGTATTGTTCTCAATTGGACTGGTGGCAAGTACTGGGCCAAACCATTGGAAAGAGGACGCATGCAGAAGCCTTTCTTGGACTGAGAGGCAGGATGATTGGATCAATAGGCTTGTTGGCTGCATACCAAACTAATCCTTTGAGATTGTGATTTCTTGCATTGAAGGCAGTCACTAGGCTGTTTCTTTTGATCACAATTTAATCCAGCAGTGTGACCTCTTCTGATGGAAGAACGATGCAGGATGACAGATGTGAAGGCTGTGCTGCTGAAATGATCCTTTTTGTTGCGCCACCATCTAGGCTATTCTATAATAGCACATTTTGATGAAGATCAGCAGGGCTTTATGGTGTCTTGCCACAGTCAAGTCTCTTTTTCCCCAACCCTGGGCCTTGAAGGTTGAAAGGCTCCTCAACTGCTGAGACATGCACCTCATTCACACCACAATCAGTGTGTTTGTACTGCCTAGGCCTACATGGTGTGTACATCTAAAAATGAAATGTGGGCCTAAACAACTGTAGCAGTTTACAAGTAAAAGAACAGGAGTCTTTTAATGAAGCTGAAAACATTTTGAGTGTTTTTAATTCACATGCATGTAGCCGACGCTAACATCAGTCTTTAATATGCTGTGGTGTGCTCTATTGTAAGCAGATGTTTTAATTTCAGTTGTTTACTTTAAAGAAAAATAATTGGGCCGTCATTCAAGTCTGATGCGATCAGTGCTGCCTCTGGCTGTGTTAAACACACTGCTAACTCCTTTGTCTTGTCTAAAGAACACCCCATGCCAGATCAGCAGTTCTATGCTATTTAGGTTCCTGTATTTCTAGTAATTCTGAAAGCCACCACAGTGACAGGGTCTTCAGATGGACCAGACAGATCTGTGTGTGTTTGTGTGTACGAGCAATTTTTTTTTCATTTTCTCTCACACACATTCACTGCTTGCTAAAGATGCTTACTGATAAGACATTAATATAGGCTCCAGTATAAAGAAATAGCCAATTGTTAATTCTGACACTAATTTGTACATGCCTCCTTTCAGTTGTTTTGATCTGGTCTTGCTGTAGCTAGTAAACTCATTGTGTGTGCACAAGTACGCTTATACATTGTGATGAGTGAACGCAATGCTTCAAACATTTAAATCCTACAGTGAAAGCTCATGTTTGTGAGAAGATGAGAGTGCTTGCAGAGCAGTATGACCAAATTACATTTTCAACCAATTTCACATAATGTTGCTTTTTATTCTAACTGGGTCTAGTGTTGCAACTTATGGTTTGGTTTAGTTGCTAGGCAAATGTTTTTATATTAGAGTGTCTGAAAAAACATAACCATTATTATAATAATTGTTAATTATAATAATTTAAAAAATGCTTTCATAGCTCACATGCATGTAAAGCACTTGTTTTGCAAGCCAAACTTTCCAGTGTGAGTTGCTGTATGTTGCCTTGTGTGTTGCAAGATGTGTGAAATGTGACAATGTGTAGCCTACTGTATATCTCTGAGGTAAGAGGCAAAATTTCCTTTGAAGATATTTTAGGCCTTTTTGTCTTTAGAGAGATGGGAAAGGATGGCGAAATGACCTCGGGGCGGGCTCAAACCCAGGTCACCAGGGTTATGGTAAGATGAGCCCCTTGAGCCTGAGTGCTCTGTGAACATTACCTTTATATTTCACTTCCTCATCATGTGAGGCAACATGGCACATTCAGTGCATCGCTATGAGAGGAGAATACATACATCGGCTAGAGCAGGTAAAAGCAGTGTATGCTTCTTATGATATCTTATGATATATATATATATATATGTATACATGTATGCTTCTTATGATATCTTATGATATACTATGATATTTGCACGTCTTTCTTCTCAAAACAACTTGAAACTTAGAACTGTACTCACTCATTCCATTAGCAAGACACAGTCACACAGACAGGCAGTTTTTGCATTTATAGATAGATAGGTGGATACATCGTAGATTTACTCCATCTTAATTCATGTTTGTACATGTGGATTTCTTCCAATGGGGTGATACAGGAGGTCATCATTTTTGAAGAGCCATGTTGACTGATACAGTTAAAATAGGGTGTTCTAGATGTGGTACTGTTCCAGGGTGTAAATACTGTGTGTGTGGGCATGCATGCAGTGACAGAAGGAGGTCTCATTAACCTTTGCCAAGACAGTATAAGTCGTGAAGAACAAATTGTTCCATCATGCCTCCCATCACCTGGTAATGACCTCATCAGTGTCAGCCACCATAAAGCTTTATAACCTAACCTCCCACACATTGTCTTAAGCTGTGTGACTATAGCACACAGTTCTCCAGTGCACATGCACATGTTCTCCAGTGGGGAGAAGGGAGATTAGGCAACACTTTAGACTGTTTTTAAGTTCATTTACCAGATTCAGTCACTTCAGTGGTTAAAGGGGTCATTTAACTATTAAAGCACTTGTGAGATGACAACAGCACCCCGGTGTAGAACAAGATCAAAACCGAAACTGAATGAAACCAAAATGCATTTATTATCTTGTCAGTCAACATAACTCTTTGAGAATGATCATCGCTGATGCCTGTTCTTTGTAAATCCACATGTATTGTTAAGAATTTATGATGTTAAAAAATGGCACCTCAATGGGGGAGCATAGGTAAAAAAAAATGCTGGGGCTGGCTGGGCTCTAGAATGCATTCAGTGCACCTGTGCTGGTTAGATTAGAACTTTGTGTTGTCTGTACAGCTAAATAGACCTCAGTTGGCACAGATGAGAGAATTGAAAATAATGCAGACAAAAAAGGTTGTAACATCAGTATGCATGCATGTATGTGTCCGATATGGCACAGATATGATGGGTTTGGTCCATATTTAGACTGGTAGCTGAGTCTATCAAAATGTGAGCAAGCATGGCAAGTTTGAGTGCTGCGGAAATGTCTGTGGCTTTACAGAGATCTGAAGGAAGGGGCAGGACCTTTTTGACAGCTTGTTTTCATACCCTTCCTTTAATAACGCATGTACTTCACACACACCCCGAAAGTCAAAAATGAACTGACTGTGCTCTCAGTAAGCGGTACAGGCACATTACTTTTGGTCAAAACTGTGTGCTTAACAGATTAACTTATTGCTCTGACATCAGGCTTCCAGTGCTGATGTTTCATTGATTCCACAGTCTCATTCTCAACAGCACTCTGACTCCAACACAGTATCACCTGATGCCTATTTTGGAGGTCCCTGTACATAGGCACTGTAGGCCACAGCCAGATCCTTATTTACTCACACTGACTCATCAGCATTTGTTAAGAGGTAGAGAGAGACTATAGCCAAAATTCCTTAGAAAATTGCATTCTATAATTACACTTTTATCTTCAATAACAATATAGTCTTTATATGATAGTATGTATGTATATGTAGTCTTACTATAATATATTATAATAGTCCTTATACAATGCCTATTTGACAACTATAAGGTTTAGTAATACCAAAAAATTATTCACCTACTGTTATATATAGTATATATATATATATATATATATATATATATATATATATATATATATATATATGGTCCTTTAGCTTACTGTATGTGTACGCTTTTGCGGCACGTATGTCACCACTACTTTAGTAAGGGAGAGAGAGGAGTGTTCTCTCTTCAACCATCCTCTCATTCCAATTCGCTGCCTTTGTGTGTGTGTGTAGCAGGCAGCCTCCTCTCCTCGGTGTTCTCGAGTTACATCTCAGCTTGCAGTTGCCAAGACGATATCGGGGCTCTCCAGCTTTGAATTCCATCTTGTTCCGTCGAGTCACTGGATGGAATGTCGAGCTCCAGAAAGGAGTTCGATGTGAAGCAAATTCTTCGAATCCGATGGAGATGGTTCGGTCACCCCACGTCACCACCACCACACAGTCAGCCCCCGTTGGGAGACTTCTTCAGTGGGAGAGGAACGGCAGGATCTTCTGGCGACCTACCTTCCGTTAGCGGCTGTTCCCCTGCTATTGGTAGCGCTCGCAACGGCAACAGCACAGGTTCAAGTAGTGCAGGCAACGCTGGTGGCTCCGTGGGCAATCTCAACAACAGAAAGTTTGGAGACAGCGGTAGTAATCAAAGTGGCGGACCGGTACCGACGGGCGCCACTGTTTGTCCCCGCTCGTACAGTCAGCAGGAGTGCCGAAGTCCCCCGGCTCTACCCTGGGTTCCTCCGCCACACTCTCGCTCGGTTCTCGGTGTGACTACGGAGGTCGCATCAACAAATCCATCGGTCGAAAACGGTACTGGTGACGAGGATAACAACAACAACGTGGATTCAGACAGCAGCTCGTGCAGGTAGTGGATCAGTTTGCCTAGTAATGGTGTGTGAATTTGCGCGTAAATCGCGTCAATAATCTTGCAGACAAGGGACAGATGTACTGGCAGATGTTTGCAATTATTATTTTTTTTTTGTCGAACTTGGTTTCATATTACTTCGAGGGGAGTGGTGCCGTGGGCCATATTTAAGATTTAAGCTAATTTTGACCAATGTTATGATGGTACAGGGTATTTTGATATTTTTATATTTTTTATATTTATGCAATGCAATTATTCTAGGGAACATACGTTTCAGCATCGCATATGCTTGAATGGCTTCCAACATTGTGCATAGCCTACTCCCCTTGTGAAAGAATGTCGTTTTATTATTGAGTCGATCAGCGAGGAATTCGTAACGCTAGGTTGTGCTCATGGGGTTGAAACATAGCCGAGATCCGTATATATGTGAAGTTGTTTAAACTGACTTTACAGCTGCTTTAGGCCTGGGCGACTACGTTTTCCGTATATTGTGACGAAACATCCTTCGGAGCCACGCCGGCATACAGGCTGTGTCGGACACAGCACATCTTTTATGCCTTGTCTGCCATTCAGCGTGTTGAGTTCGTTTTAAGTACAATTGTAAGCAAAGAAATCATCAAATGGGCGTGGCGTTAAGGTTGTCTCACCTGATGTAGCCGAATGAGTAGAATCAACCCTTGAAATACGTGATTCTCTGGGCTGCACGTCTTTGTATTTCCAAGTCAACGATTCATCCACCCTTGCCTCTAATCAGTTCATGTAGACTAGGGTGTATGCTATGTAACACACACAGACAGATAGGGATTTGTCATCCTGTTTCACCATGGATCTGGTCTCACCAGATTAATTTCTGATCACCTGTAAGTCTACATTTTTATTTCTTAGCTTTGCATTATTTGTTTCTTCTTATTTTGAGTTGTTCTTTCTAAACATGTTCTTGAATTTAAAACAACACAACACTGTGTAGTTTTTGGTGTGAAACTAGTGGACTAACTATCACAAATGGGATAAAATACCTCCCAAACTTTAGCCTATTGTCAGTGCTGTATCATACAAATTGGTGTTGGATGGCAGTAGTCAGCAGGGTCATGTTATGACGCTTTTTCTTTTATTTTGTGGAGGTTTCCTACCCTCCACCCAGAACTGCACAGTGCACAACCTGGATGGCTGTTGAGAATAACACTATACTTTCTGTGTAAAAGCCATCCAAATTAATTTGGAGGTGGCACCAAAATGAATAGTCTGACAAAAAGGAAACTTTGCTAATGAGGCAACTTTGCACCACAAGTAGTGTATTTTAGTGTTTAAGTCCTACAGAAAAAAAACAAACATGCTTATTTTCCCATTTGTTGGACCTGAGATTCTTAGAGGTTGAAGAGCTGGAGCAAAGAGAACACCTTATCCTGACCTCCTATGTAATCTCTCTAGTTGAAACATTGCAGGTCACACTGTGGGAAACTAAAGGAGCAGCTCGCACATGTCTACTCTCTTTCTCATGATGCAGTGAGCTGCAAGCCTACCTAGTGACCACTGGAAGGACACCGTTGCTGTACATTTGGATGCTAAAATGTGATCAGCGGCCAGTGAATCTGACGGCCTGTAAACAAGTCTGAGTCACGACCCTATATGAAGTCGAGTGCAATACAGATGACTCACATTTTGTTTATTGAAAATGGGTCCAGGTTTATTTACAATGCACAGGTGTAAGATGGGGGGAGGAGGGGACACACACAGGACTTTAAACAAAGAAAATAAAACATGGCAGCCCTGTACACAGGGGAGATGGTGGCGCAGGTGGTAGAGGTGCCATTCGGAGGGTTGCAGGTTCGTGCCCCCCTCTGGCTGACCCCATCTAAGTGTCCTTGAGCAAGATACTGAACCCCAAATTGCTCCCGGTGGCAGGTTGGCACCTTGCATGGCAGCCTCCGCCACCGGTGTATGAGTGCATGTGGGTGAATGTGAGGCATACAATGTAAAGTGCTTTGAGTACTCGTAGGAGTAGAAAAGCGCTATATAAATGCAGTCCATTTACACAAACTCAGTCACTTTAGTACAGTCTCACAGCAAGATTATGCAATGTAGATAAAGTAGGTCTTGATAGTTACCAAGTTACCACCAGTGTTGTGCATCATCAGTTATCAGTTTTTCTCTGTGACACTGAATGGTGATGTTTGCAACAAAAGAGCTTGAACTTGAGTTAGACCGGTTCATGTGAGATTTTGGTCCAGATAAAATGTTTCAGAGGGTCTTCCTTCTTTCGTGCTGTTTAGTCAGCTATGATGATGTCACTGCTATCCTGTTATCAGAGCCTGAACTGGCAAGAATGATGCACTTTAGTCACTTTCAGACACAGCTTCCAGTAATTAAGATGATGTTTACTCATGGGTATATCACACTGAAATGATCTTTCAGACAGGACTTTTACTAACTCTACTAAATAGTTGATATAGTTGTTCACGCTACAGGACGGAGAACCAGGTGGTTAAGTGAGAGTGAGTGAAGGTAAAGGAGAAATTCTGTGCGAATCAGCAAATCTATAGCCCTGTTTCTTGAAATCACAACTGCTGTCTGTAGCAAAAAGGAATAAGAAAATTTTATACAACATACAAAAAATAGTGCTTCGACAGTAACACTAACTGAATGGGACACAGTAAGTCGCTTTCAGTTTTTTTCGCTATGCCCCATTCAGTTAATGTTTGATATCGGTCTGCTATTCAGCCTATGTTGTATACAATTTTCTGGTTCTTTTTCCTACAGACAGCACTTTGTGATGTTGAACAACAGGGCTGTTAACTAATTCACACTGGATTTCACCTTTGAGCTAAGTCAACACACCCCCATCATTGAGCTAAGTCATCAGCACGCCCCCATGTGTTACCCTACCCTGACATCAACCTCCTCCATTCACACAGAAGTGCAATGGTTACACACCCGGGTATGTTACTAGGGGTTAGGCAGTGCCATGTCGAAGGCCGCTCATCCACAGTCACCATAAAATACGACTGTATAACTGTGGGGGTGGTTGGGAGTATTTCTAGTTATAAATTCCCCAATACATCAATGAAAGTTGCAATTCACAGAAGATGGCGATGATGCCTACTTTGTATGTATGTATGTGTGTATGTATGTATGTATGATGCCTACTTTGTATGTATGTATGATGCCTACTTTGCTGAATATACACCCTTACGCATGCATACTGGCAGCACTAGGCAACTTGATAAAGTTTGGATCATCATGCAACTATTGACATCAATAATAACATCAGGACTAACGTTTTTTTTCCTTGTGATGCATCCTTGTTCACCTCCTCTCAAACGCAAAGGGCATATTTGCTGCATTTGAAAGGAATAAAGATGTAGATCTACTGATACTTAATGGCCAAGATGATGTAAGGTGAATTAATAGTTGTGCCGGAACATTGTTCCTTGAGGATGCGCCATAGAGAAACCTGTCCCCTTCCATACAAATGTGATGCTAATGAGTGTTGTTTCTTAAAGAGGTGCATTTCATTGGAATGTGGTGCTAAAGAATCAGCAAAAGTCAGCATAGTGACTCAGCTCTTTAGAAAGAATTGACTCAAGATCATCAAGACATTTTGAGAGATGTGTGAAATGTGTGCTCATCTATGAATAAATGTTAGCATGGGTTAACTGGAACTTGGTGTTGGCCTTGGGTGTTACTTTGATGTGATCTGTAAGAGGTTGACAGGCTTATGCAGCTATTACGGAAGTGTGCTTCTCTTTTTGCACTAAGCCAGCCCAGAGGCCCTATAGAATGACATCACAGTTAAGAGCCAGTCACACACTCACATGGCTCTTCCCTTAAAGAGGAGAGTTCTCTCTCAATCTTTCATGGGTTCTCCCCACAGTCCCACAGTGGCCATCTAAGGTTTCTCAATTCCCTTTACATGGGTTGCACTGAACCATGCAGGGAATTAACTTGCTCTATCTTGATTACAGTGTAATAACTGTGTGTGTGTTTGCAATTGTCATTACTCAAAATGAAAATCAAAAGTTGGAAAGTAAATTCAACTCAAAGAATAGCAGAAAATTTTTAATGTTTTTTTTTTTCAAACAGATTTCGGCAAACAGATAGCAATGGCTATTTGAAATGCATGGACATCTGTACTAGTGGTGGTTAACATACTCAGAGGTGGTAGTATGTTTGTCAAGGTAAAATACTTTATAGTCTAGACATAAGTGATTTATCAAAGGTTGTTGGGCAGTGGAGAGCGAGAAGGCCCTTTGGCCCTCTGGTGTGTCTGTGAGGATCAGGTCACCACATCTAGCTACAATTTTAGCTCATTATGCTGATATTGGTGGAATAAAATAGAAGGGAACCCCAGAGAATTGCAGCCTAGGGCCCTGTTGTTAGAGGTCTTTGCATGCTGCTGTTGTCAGTAAAGAAACAGAGATGAGAATAGAGCTGATGCAGTAATGGTGCTGTTTGAATGCTCCACACAGTGATGTGTGTTGTTTCCACACAGTTCATTCTACCTTTCACCAATCCACAAATCGGTAACCGGTAACTTTGTGTAGTGTCAAGGTGCTCTTTGGCAAATTTTCAGCAAACAACAGCCTTTCTTTATAGAGCAGAGCCTCCACTCTGATGTCCTGTTCTGAGCACACTCAGAACACCATTAATGCACCCTCTTATTCTGAAGTGCAGCTGGGAGAGCATTGTAATTTGTGGCTGTTTGTGATGTCTCAGGAAGTGGACAACGTGGCATCACTGCAAGAAAAAAAATGAACTCAAGTTTGTCAACAATCCAACATATCAACTCCAACATAACAACAATAGAATAATGACCTTCACCCTTAGAGATATGGGGAAACCATTCACACCAGACATTCTAAGATTATGGCTGAACTGAAAGAAGAATGGTCTAAAATACCTTCTAAATATTCTGCAGGTCTGATTCACATTTATCATGATCCGTGCTGTGTGTTTATTCTTGCCGTTTGATCATTTTATGATTGAACAATGGAGAAAACTAGGTAGTTACAAAGGTAGCCTGTTTGTGCCGCTATTTGATTGACTGCTAGTTCAAATGCACAATGTTTATAGCTTGCTGACTCACTGAATTTAACAGATGTAGTCATGTCTTTGCAAGGTTCCTGCCCATGCATAACCCTTATCAGTCTCCTTGGGGGGAAAAGTAGTAGCCTAGCAGTAGTAGTAGTAGTAGCTCCTGCCTCCATAGTGTAGCTTGGTAGCTGCCTAGCCATTTGTTTTTGTTTGTTTGTTATTTGCTACTGCCTTGCTACTGACTGTCTTATTGGCTTTCTGAGTTGCCTTCAAACTGCCCTGTGTGTTGGTGCAGGACCTCTAACAGCAGTCAGACGCTGTCCTCATGTGCTTCCATGGAGCCGTGTGTGCCTGAGGAGCTATTCCAAGCGCTGAGCCACGCGGAGCACACCTTCAGACGCATGGAGACTTACCTCAGAACAAGACAGCTTTGCGATGTGGTGCTGCTCGCCGGAGACCGTAGAATACCTGCACACAGGTAAGAGAGCATGCACACACAGTGTAACGTTCTTCCACTACAGGTGTGCTCTTGCTGGGGATGTCCATTTCTGCTCATTTTCATGACTGTTCATCGGCACACTTTAATTGACTATCAACTTATTAATAAAATACAGCCTGTCATGACCCTCCCTTATATGTAAATTTCAAACTTAAAAAAGACACCAAAAATAGACGAGTTAGAGCAAAGCCAGCTTGTGATGTGATAGTGTGGAAATCAACAATAGTTTAATTGTGGTTGACAAAGAGGGCACCATTTTCTCCAAACAGATCATTTCAATCACCAGCCTAAATATGTTGTAATTGGGCTTGTAAGATTGCATTTGACCTTAATTAGAAATCAAAGTTGAATGCGTTCTATGTTAATATCGTATGCTAAGGTGCAATAGTCATCCAGATTTCATTCATCCAGATATTTAGTTTTTACCTATGAACACATACCAAAGATAAAAACATTGCTGAATACAAATCTTCTTGAAAATGGCATAAATGGGGTTTAAGAACAAATTTTGTCTATAGAAAATTTAGTGAATGAGGCCCGTTGTCATTAACTTGACGGATACTAATTTTCTGTTCTCATGTGCAGGCTGGTGCTGTCCTCCGTGTCTGACTATTTTGCCGCCATGTTTACTAGTGATGTGCGTGAAGCCAAACAGGAGGAGGTCAAGATGGAAGGTGTGGACCCAGATGCATTATGGGTCTTGGTTCAGTATGCTTACACAGGTAAGCCTCAGAACTCAACTGTTGAGGTCTCAGCACACCGGTGCTGACATAGTGCTGCACACTTAGTTGCTGCACATTCCGCTTGCTTAGTTTAGATTCCATTGTTTCCAATCGATTCTGTACAACCCTGCACAACAAAGGTGCTGCCGCCAGTCAGTAAAAAGTTTGGTGCTGGTGAACGTTGGAGACCTCATGTTGCTGTCAGTGTGGGGAGTGTCAGCACAAAATTGTTTCTTTGTTAGGAAGTGAAGCCCGCAAGTCATCCCGAATATAAAACATCAGCAGAAATGTTTGAGATATTTAGGATGAGCCATTCAGGAGCTGGTAGTGCTCGTTACACTGAAGATGAAAAGATGCGTTCCCTCTTTCTTTTGTCAGACCCCACATCCCCATTTCCTCCAACATCCTCCATCTATAATTACAGTTGTGCAAGCAGTCAGATAGACATGCCCTCCTTTTTCTGCAGCTCATCTCAATTATAAAACCAACTGTCTCACAGATAGCATACACATGAAGGCACATGCTTTGTATTCAGTTAGCAGTTCGGAAGGGAATCTTGTGAAGTGGAACTATGCAGTATCAGGGTGTTTTTGGAGGTCCCTCTACAGTCTCAGAATTGTTGTCATGTACACCACCATCTTAAATTCACATCAGTACAGGTGGATTAGTTTGCAGGCAGAAGTATAGGAACCAGTGATGAGTCTTGTTGATTGACAAACGATTTCATAAGGCTGTTGTATGACTTAGTTTCAGGGGAATATCCCATCCCATATCCCACTACATTTTGCCATTCGACAAGTTCTGAACCGATATTTATAATCAATGTCTCATTTTGTATGTGCCTACATGCACTTTTTTAAGACAAAAAGATTTTTAAGCCCAAAAGTGCCTGGTAATAGCCTAGAAATCTAACCACACCCTAGCGGTAGCTCGGCGGCTTTGCTCAACGGGTATGTCTAGCCACGCACCATAAAGTCCTGCCGAGCCTTATTTGTGACTATATGTGTCTATATGTCCTACAACACGTTATATTCCGCATTCTCATCCAGTGTGCTGTGTTTGTGAGCAGGGCGTCTGGAACTGCGGGAGGACACCATTGAGAGCTTGCTGTCTGCATCCTGTTTGCTGCAGCTGACTGCAGTAGTGCAGGCCTGCTGCTCTTTCCTCATGAAGCAGCTGCACCCCTCCAACTGTCTGGGCATCAGGTCCTTCGCTGACGCACAGGGGTGCCAGGATCTGCACAAAGTCGCACACAACTACACTATGGTAAGACGCACAAGGGGTGCGTTTTCCAAAACCAGAGCTGCTCACTAAGTTAGCCACTGTGTCTGCTGAGTTAGCAACTTTGTTGGTTACAGTGCAGTTTTTCATAGCCAAACAACTTGTATGGTTTTTGGAAACACACCCCTGGTCATTCTAATACGCACCACATGTTTTGACAGAGTTTGTGCAAATGGGTTCGCATACAGATACACACACACACACACACACACATACACTTACATTGATGCACCAAATTGAATTATACTGTAATTTCACAACTATTAACCCAAGGTTAATACTTTAATTTTGCAAAATGTCTTCCACTATGGGATTAATACATAGGGCTTACTCAATCTATTTTCTCATTACATTATGATCTGTAATGCTTAATAAACTGCAGTTAATAAACATGGGTATAATTAATACACGGTTAAATTTTGAAAATTAGCTTGAAACACTGTGGTTTATACATGGTGCGGCTTATATTTGGGAGATTACTGTAAATGGCCAATTTATCCTTAACCAGTGCTACGCATCCACATGTATAGGTTTTCCACTGCTCAGCAGTAAGTGCTTATTCTGTTTGTTTGTGTTTGTGTGTGTGTGTGTGTGTGTGTGTGTGTGTGTGTGTGTGTTTGTGTTGGGTCAAATCAGTCAGGCTATGTTCTGTTTGATGTCGTTCTGCTCTGGAGGGAATCTCATTCAGAAAAATAACCCATAATAGCACACCCAGTGTTAGCAGTGGGGTTACCATGGAAACTGGTGGGAGGAAAACAATTTTACCTTATTTATTCTGCATCTCCTCTGTCCTCTGTGCCTCCGTGTTTCTCTGACTTGTATATTAATGGCGATGTTAATGTGTGTGCGTGCGTGTGTGTGTGTGTGTGCGTCATTCAATACTCTAACTATAGTCTTAGTCCTCATTTATTTTGTTCATGCTACATTCCCAAGTTTCCCTTTCTCTTTCTTTCTCTCTTTCCTCCTCTCTCCTCCTGCTCCTCTTCTCTCCCTTCTTCCTTTCCTCACTCCCTCTCCCTGTGCTGTCTGTTCTGCTGCACTGAGGTAACGTGTCAAATGTAACCCAAGAACATTGGGTTCGGCCACGGGGCCGTTAGTCCAGTTACTGTAGGTATTAGCTGAGCATGGCCACACACAGAGCCCTGTGTGGTAAACCTGCTGTCTGTCTGTCTGCAGGAGAACTTTCTGGATGTGATGCGCAACCAGGAGTTTCTGCTGCTGCCTCCATCTGAGATAGAGAAGCTGCTGGTGTCTGATGACATGAACGTGCCAGAGGAGGAGACGGTGGTGCAGGCTCTGCTCAGCTGGGTGCGATACGAGTCCGCCGGCCGCCAGCCCCACCTGCCTGCCCTGCTAGCGCACGTCCGCCTGCCTCTGCTCCACCCACAGGTCAGACAACACAGACTGAAAGATTATTGCAGGTGGTGGCCAAACTATGGCCTGGAGGCCAGTTGTGGCCTTCTACTCTCTTTCAAGTGGCCAGATGTGCATTGCACATCACAGTTTCAGTACTGGTGTGACATGTTTGTCAATATTAAGCAGTGTAGCATCATGTAGATTGTTATAGATGGCCTGTGAGAAAAACTAGTGCTCTTAATCTTGCATTGGCCCTCAGCAGCTTTCCCCTTTTGCTCAGCAGCTTTGATGTGTATTTTGATCAGTCTACGTGTGTGTGTTTGATTAATGTGTGTGTGTGTTTGATCAGTCTTTGTGTGTGTGTGTGTGTGTGTGTTGGCTTGGCCGATGTGCTGTGTTTTGGTGCCTGCAGTCTTCTTAGTGTCTTGTGTTTTTCTGGGGGAGCTGCTCTAGCCTCTCCCACAGTGAGGCCACACAGGCAGGCAGGCAGAAAGCAGTGCTCACCTGCTCCTAGTCCCCTCATCCTTCACTGCAGCTCCAGAGAGGATTCTCTTATCATGCTCACTGGCCACCTTCCTAGCAGTTGATAGATTGCTGAGGCAGACATGCACCCACACACACACACACACACATGTGCGCGCACACACATGCACACTGAAAGGATTGTAACTTACAAAATATAAACACACTACCACTCTATCTACCATGTAAGATGCAATGTCATTGGTGAGTTCCAAGCATGCTGGCCATGAGTGTGTTGGAAATTTTCCATGGGCATTTACGTGAATTAATGGGAATTAATGGGAATTAACGGGAATAAACTGGTTTGGCCTTAGATATAGATGGTAAAACGTATCATAATGTAATCCTGGCTAAAACAATCAGATCCAATAAAGTGTAAAGAATATCTATTCCTTCATCACAGGCACACAGCACACTAGTTACTGCAGAGCTATTGAAATCACACCCCTCACATCCATTGTGCATAGACCTCCAAATTGACTTAATCTAAACATCCTCAGAACCATGCCCCTGTGTCCATGACAAATGACTCTACTAGAGCTAACATGAGATCAAATACTTTCCACTTTCAAACTCTGTAGGTGACACATTTTTGCCTTCTTTTCATCTTTGGTGTTTGTGATCTTTGTTGTCTGCTAAGAGGTCAAGCTTTTATGCCAACACTTTTACATTTTTGCACTCAACAGTCACTACGCACCTTAAATCACCACTTCTGATGGGTAATTAAAAGAATAACTTGGAGTCAGTCAGCCTATATCCCTGTTCTGAGGTTGCCGAGTGCTGTTGATAGATATAAGAATGACAACTTGTGGTACAACTCAGAATTTGGGAGCTGGTAGCTAATGCTAAATAAATGGTGCACAAGAAATCAGTTAGCTTTGCCTTCCATTTTGCTATTTGGTCTACGTTGTACCCAATCTTCTCATTCTTATTTCTACCCACAGCACTCGACAGCCATGAACAACAAGGTTATGGGTTGATTGACTCTGAGCTATAGCCCATGTCATTCATTGTCATTACTTTTGTGCATGTTTTGCTATTTAACAAGTCTAAACAGAGCTCTTAGGATACCCTGGGTTAGTTCCTGGTTAGCAAAAATCATAGTTCACTTTTTAGCAACATCATTTTTTGTAGTTCAGTGAAATAATTGATTGTTCAATGAAATTTATGTTTCTAGGTTTAGATGATGGGTTTATATGATATTACCGATTCTCATTCATTCCCATAAACTCCTGTTAATTCCCATGAATTCCCAAAATAAATTCCCAATTCGGAATATTTCCAAAATTCACTGTAAATTCTTCACCCCCTTTTAACCCTAGTGACAGCAGTTTTGCGCTGATGTAGGTATAAGTGTAAGTGTAGTTAGCATGTTTACGTTGTCTTTACTGTTTTTGGTAGAGAGGATAAAAAGGGGTCAGGCAAGAATACTGTTGCCTCTCCTCTACCTGCCTCTCACAAGATGACTGATTTGTTGGGAAAGTCAACAAAAAAAAAAAAAAACAAGCATCTCTGTAACTGGAACATAAAAAAATATATATATATTTATATATTATACTTACATATACAAACACACACACACACACATATGTGCTACGGCAAAGCTCCAATAAAAATGTAAATCCACTGTTCTTTGTTCCCTAGTTGTGATGGCAGCTTTTTATTCTCTTCTGTAGCCATTAGCTGGTTTTTCATCTCTGCTGTTGTGCCTATTATTTATGGATTCATATATATTTATATGGGGCTTCTCGGCGGAGCTGAGCTCTGAAGGTGACTGCCTCTAGCACTTGGATGCTAATGAGCATATTCTGTGGGCCAAGCTACGTGACTCCATCCCATTTGTGTTTGAAAAGAAAGGAATGAGCAATGAGAGGAGAGAGGGGGAGGAGGAGGAGTGTGAGGGATGGATGGATTGACAGAAGGGCTGGATAGAGTGATGGACTGATGGGTACACAGACAGGAGTTGTAAATATGACAGCGTGACAGAGCACAGAGCCCGACTGCTGAGCTGAGGGGTGTGATAGAAAGGATCTGGTCGGGAGGGGGGCTGGGCTAACATTCGGGAGAGGGCCATGACAAAGATGGCGCACTGAGTCAAGGGATTGCGAAAGAGAGAACAGGAAATGATGCGACATGCTTGCCAGTCCCACATGCTGCTGGAGAGTGGGAAAGGGCAGAGTCATTATACGAGTCTGGAAGAAAAAGAAGATTGCTTTTACAGCTTGCAGTCATGAAACAAAAGGATGAATAAAATAGTTTCATTCACCACATTATCTGTTTTTAATTATAATTTTTTTCCCCATGCATGTTCTTTGTCCATCTTTCTGACTGTTGTGTGAGCCCAGCTAAAGGTGGAGGAGCCAGAGTGTTTTAGGGCTGCTGTTTATCAGTAGTGCTCCAGAGCACCAGAACGGCTTTTCTGTAATTAGGGCCGAGGGAGGAAGAAGGAAGGGTAGAGAAGTGGGGCTCATTAATGGGCTTGAGAGGTGTCATTTGAACACGGATTAGACAGGCTGAGGCACCAGGGGACCTGGAATGTTGCACTGATGGTTATGCTTGAGTCAGGCTTGGATAATGACCCTATTTCCTTGTTCTTTGGCTTTTTCTTTTTTTGAGAGAGAGAGGAAGACAGAGAGTGAGAGAGAGAGAAATGGAATGGAACCAGAATGAGAACTCTGCTGTCACTCTGCCAGCACTGTTATCTGCTATACTTGCGCTGTGTTAAAAATGGGGAAGAGCCTATTGCTGAAAATGGGGCGTTCTTCAGTGTGCAAACGACATAACAGTATAGCCAATCTTAAATACCCACACCCATTAAACACACCCCATTAACATCAACCAATGACATTGTCCGGTCCAATCATAATCCAAACAATCTATTAGTTCACCAATGAAAATGGGGCATATCCTGTAGCTGAACCTCTGGTACAGATCCTGAGGCCACACTGACTCTATAAGCATGGCATAAGCATAGCAGCTGCAGCTTCTTACCGCTTTCACTTCAGCCCAAACTGCAAGGCCACTAGGACATAGGGTGTAAATACAAACACACAATTGCATTGCACCTGCAACGGACCTTTGCAATCCAGTGCCAATTGCATCTTAAAGGAATTTTGTATAGTCACATGGATCAAATTTGCCTTAGTCCGTGTCTCAAAAAATCTTGTGCAGGGTCCTTGTGGGAACTTGTGGGAAAACAGCCTGGAAAAGTTCTTGAAAAATCTTGGAATTTGACATTGAAGAAAGAGTGGGATGCTGGTGGTCAGAGTAAACGAGGACTTGAGCCTGATGAGCCTCCCTATTGTATTTCACTGCCTGTACAGTGTATTGCATGTGATAAATTAAAGCACTTAACTTAATGGTCTGTTTCTCTGTGTTTGATTTTGTAGTTCCTGGCCGACATGGAGTCCAACCCTTTGCTGAGAGACAATGTGGAGTGTCAGCGGCTCGTGATGGAGGCCATGAAGTACCACTTGCTGCCTGAGCGCCGGCCCCTCCTACAGAGCCCCCGCACTCGGCCCCGCAAGGCCACTGTGGGGGCCCTGTTTGCTGTGGGGGGCATGGATGCCACCAAAGGTAAACACTTTTATTTATTATTTTTTATTTTTTGGAAGTGCAAGATGGAGAAAATGTCAGGAGTTGATTACCACGGCAACTCCCTCCTCACCCCGACCCTGTGCCTCCTCCAGTATACACAGTATACGCTAAATTAGTCAGGAGGAAATCCAGCTGAACCCCTTAAAAAAAACAAGTCATTGAGATTTTTTTACGTTTTTGCATGCTTAGGACCTCTAGTTTACATTTCTGGATGATAACATTGAATTTGGGTGGTGGCAATTTTGGGGGGCATGGATCCCACATAAGGTAAACACTGTCTAGCACAAGGTGGGGGAAATTTACAGCAGCAATTTATTACAGCAGCAACGATGGCAGTGAGTCCCTCTTTACCCCTGACCCCCGTGCCTATGTACACACATGCTTTCTCTATTGCTCCATCTGTGCAGCCAGGCTTTGCCAGTGCGGCTTTCATTACACAAGGGAGCTCTTTAATCTTTTGAGTTAACACTCAAATTAAAACGGAAAGAGTGTAGTACACACTTAATCTGACTGAGTGTGTATTTGATGTCCTCCTAAAGGCTTCTCTGTTGTGTTTGAAATCTCTTCATTGGATGCCCTTTAACCCCTTTAGTCTTAGATGGCCCGGCACAAATAAACTCAATCCATCAGTGTCATTAAATGCCAGGCTTGAGTTTCATCCTTTGCCTATCTACCAGTGTGCATCAGAAGCAGTTTCTGCTTCTGTAATTGCACAGTTAGCTTATGTTGAACTAGTTACAACCTGGCACAACCAGTTAATGAGGAAAGAGGGAATATATATATGGGCAATTCCACACAAACTGTCATGTTTGTAACGCCAAACAAAATGCCATGGTATTTGTATGATAAAAAAAAAAAAAGTTTCATAAAATTTGTTCTACAGCCAAGAAGAGGGAATAATCATAGATAGATACTGTATATAAACGCATTACTGATGTTTTGTGTCTTCTGTGTGTTTGTGTTGTGTCTGATTAGGGGCCACGTCTATAGAGCAGTACTGTTTGCGCAAAGACACCTGGAGGCAGGTGGCGGTGATGAGTGGCCGCAGGCTGCAGTTCGGGGTGGCTGTGCTGGACGAGCGGCTCTATGTGGTCGGGGGGAGGGACGGCCTCAAGACCCTCAACACGGTGGAGTGCTACAATCCCCGCAGCAAGACCTGGAGTGTGATGCCACCCATGTCTACCCACCGACATGGTTTAGGTACGCATTTTAGCTAGCACTGATGACCACACACACACACACACCGCCCCACCACACACACACACACACACACACACACACCACACCCCCTTAGTCTCACACACACATACCGCACGTCCTCAACCTCATACACATGCACACACACACACACATATTCTGATGCACATCTATGTCTCTGTGCAGTGCCAAGGCCAGTGTGGTAAAAGGGAAAACAGTGAGAATTACAGCAGATTTGTGTGCAGTCTGTCTGTCTGTCTGAATTGTGACAGAGACGGGTGTGGCAGCTTGCTTTAGGATTTTAGTGTGTTTGAGAATGTGTGCGCTGGAATTAGAGCTCACACAGCATCTGTGTGGGACAGCTGCTCTACCTACTAAATCCCTGATGTGTCAAAGAGCAGTTAGCTGCCCCAGAATCACTGGACGTGTGTTTGTGTGTGTGTGTGAGAATTAATGGGGAAGAGGGGCACACAAAATGAATCTTAATGTCCCCTAATCCCTAATCCCTCAAAGACATTGCATGGCATGAATATGCCTTATGTCCATGTGCATGTGTTGGAAGTATATCACCAAAGACACCTCAGTGTTCAGTGTCCACATGGTAACCCTTAGCAATCCTCCATCACTTCATCAGCAACTTATCAGTGGAACTGTCTTAAAGTGCATGCTTGTGTGTGTGTGTGCACATGCATGTGTGTTTGCGTGTGTGTAGGTGTAGCTGTGCTGGAGGGGCCGATGTATGCAGTGGGGGGTCATGATGGCTGGAGCTATCTAAGCACTGTGGAGCGCTGGGATCCTCAGGCACGGCAGTGGAGCTTTGTGGCGTCCATGGCAACACCAAGAAGCACCGTGGGGGTTGCAGTTCTTAACAGCAAGTAAGGTCAAATGCTCAGAATATACCTCTGGAGGCACATTCATACTGGCAAAGTCATTCTAACTCAGACTTAGCTATGTACTCTGATAAATTATTGAATATATATGCACAATACTGTGTGAAGACACTGTGCTTTTATAGGATGTTATAGAGTATGACTCTATGACTGCATGACTTTATTGTCTTTGGTTCTAATCAGTATCTCACACATCTCACTCTAGAATCTTTCTCAGCAGCAGTTAGACATCAGGATAAGGTGGTGACATGCTACAGTATCCCAGTTTCTTTTGAAGTACTTCACCTTGATCTCAGAAATTGAGCTAATTCAGGAAAGAAGGGCTTATACAAGATACTAAATTCAGGAAAAGTTGTTTACATGTACATACACAAAGCTGGGACACTGGAGTACATGTAAATGCGGGATGTGTGTTATTGTTTGGATGTGCTTTGGATGTGCAGTCTCTGATTTTGTGTGTATGTGTGCGTGGACTGGGTAGGTTGTATGCAGTTGGGGGCAGGGATGGGAGCTCGTGTCTGAAGTCGGTGGAGTGTTTCGACCCCCACACCAACAAGTGGAGCAGCTGTGCTCCCATGGCCAAGAGGCGTGGAGGGGTGGGGGTGGCCACCTGGAATGGCTTCCTGTATGCCATCGGAGGACATGATGCCCCTGCGTCCAGCCTGGCCTCTCGTCTTTCGGACTGTGTGGAGAGGTGAGGGCTCAGAAGACAGTGCCACTAGTCTGCTATGCTAGAGTAACTAAACTACTCTGCTATGATGATTAAATTAATCTGCTATGAGTAATTGAAGTAATCTGCTGTGAGTAACTGAAGTTCTCTGAGTAATTTTGCAAAGATGAAGACCCTTCTTTACATGTATACATAGACCGTATGTCTTACTGTAGAATGGTGGAGTCCCTGAGTCCTCAGAGACAAAGTCCCCAAATATTCAGTGTCCCCGTTCATGGTTGGGATTACAGTTCCACTGGGTGACTGTCTGCCTTGACACTTTTAGACTCTAAGATATCTCAGCTCCATTTTCACTGACATTATGGAGAAGTTAGGAATAAGTTGGTGAGTCACTAAGCCACAGGGAATGATTGATCCATACTAGTATTTTATATGCATGTTATTTGAAATGCATTCCTTTGTATTGCATCTGCCATCGATGTGAATCCAAATGGAGGATTCTAACAAATCCCTGTAAATCCCTTTAAAAACTTCAGCGTCCACAGAAATCCAGACTGAGTTGAAAATAGAGCTCAAAAGACAATCCTTCAGATGGTACAGATACAAACATTACTCATCTCAAGAGTCAACACAGGCATCCAGCACCTCTAATCACAACTGTCCAGCAGTCATCCCATCATAGCCTTTTAGACATGGGCTTTTCTGGGTGTGCCCTCCTCATACTGTGTGTGCTGGCCTGCCGTAGGTACGACCCAAAGACAGACACCTGGACTGCGGTAGCTCCCATGAGCCTCAGCAGGGATGCAGTGGGAGTGTGTCTCCTTGGCGACCGTCTCTATGCAGTGGGGGGATACGATGGGCAGTCGTATCTAAACACTGTGGAGGCCTACGACCCCCAGACCAATGAGTGGACACAGGTAACCAGTGCCAGTCTCTCTTCCTCAGAGAAAAAACAAACACCGAAGCACAAAGAAAATTTGATGAAGAAAAGATTTTTATCCCTGCTAAAATCAAGGTTTAATAACAATGGTGTTATAGAACATTGAAACATTAGCCTTAGCACCCTGAAATAAAGAAAAAGATAGTTGCATCCATTATGCTCCACTGATAATTTTTTGCCTGAGAAGCTTCATCTCTTGCCTGACACCCACGCCCTCCTTTCTCATGGCCATATGGACTGGCATTCCATGTGTTACTACCAAGACCATAATTCTCCTTAATGCTTCTTTTATCTAACCTTGTCTCTCATTCTCTCTCTCACTATCTCTCTCTCTCAGGTGGCACCATTGTGCCTAGGTCGTGCCGGGGCTTGTGTGGTGGCCGTCAAACTCTGAAACCAGGCTCAGCCAAGCATGTCTTTGCCACAGTCTCCACAGAGCCTCTCAGCGCTTTTATCTCACGTACAGAATGTAAACTCCTAACTGAGGCAGTAAGTGTGTGTGCGCACACTCATGCCAACACATACAAATGCATCACGTGTAGAAACCTATGTGGCGGATCTGCTCTTTATCAAAGGAGCGCATTGTTGTGGATCTTAGCCAGGTTGTAGCATTCCCCAAACCTTCAGGCCTTCCACTCGTTTTGCCGTCTCCATGCTCTCTCCCCCCAGGCCAAGTGGCATATGCAGGGTGGGCTGAGTGGACACTGGCTCCTCTCCTCCCTGTCTGCAGCCAAGCATGAGACACCAGCAGCTCAGCTGCTCTGCTCTGCCCTGATCTACATACAGGACCTGAGAGGGACTCTCACCACCTAAAAGGACTATCAGTGTCCTATATCTATCTGCCACCAGACAATTTTAGGTGTCCTCCCAGAAGATTTTCTGCATATCAACTCTGGAGTCTGGATTAGGCTGGAAGTGACAGAAGAGGATGATGCTGAGACGAAATGTGGTTATATTTAACTGGAATTTTGCTGTATGTGTTCTGGTGGGTAGCTACCTCTGGCTGAACTCATGTGGAGTGCACAAGAGGAATACTGAGCGATTCTCTCTCTCTCTCTTGCTCTCTCCCTCTTTCCCTCCCTCCTCTCTCTCTCTCTGTCGCAGTTATTAGACATTCCATTGGCATATACTGTAGTTTCATGTAAGCCACCACTATTATTCTCCAGTTTATTTGCAGACACAGACAGATGAGATGCACTGCACACTCTGTCCCCGTTCCTCTCCTCATCTCTTCAGTGGAGGTGGAGCAGAAAGCAAAAGATGAATGAGTTCTTGGAAATGAAATGGAAAGGAACAGGACAGTAGGACAGTAGGCCAGAGACTGGGGTGGGGGGGGGCAGACAGGTGTTGGGGCGCAGCAAAAAGCATGACAGCCTGATGTTTTCACTATCCATTTGAATTGAATACGAAGAGCATTGGACACAGAGAAGAAAAGAGTGATTGGTTCTAATGAGCGTGTTTGTATTCGTTTGGTTGAGTGCGTATCTGTAGCCAGGTTTACACTGTAAAGATCTATCTCCAACTGCTTGGGGATGTTGATGAACAGTTTTACAACCCTCCAGACTCGCTCTTAGAATGGGATAACGGTTAAACAATCATTTTTCTATCTGTCTTGGTCCTGCTGTTTGGCAGTCAGGTCTTGTGTTCATGAAGGTTGATATTAGGTTTGGCATATGTTTTGTTTCATTCCGTCTTCTGAATGGCTGGGGTGAATTTCCCATGCTGTCATACCTTTTCTTTTTATTTTGGTTTACTTTTGAAGTTGAAAGATGAAAGATTGGGTATTTATATTTTATGTTCTGTCTTTCCAACCTTATTTTTCCTTCTGGATGTTCATCTCGAGTAGAATGAGAAATGTGTTGAAATCTCTGCCCTGAAGCTGAGAGCTTTGTGCTGTCTTACTACCCCACACACATACACACACACACACGCATGCAAGCACGCTCACTCTCACACACACTTACTCACACACACCCTTGTGAATGCTTACCTTATAGTGTACATGTGCTATGCCTACTAAACCAGGTGTGCATATCCCCAAACCAGAGTTGCTAACTAAGTTAGAAACTGTTGAATGCAATGGAATTGTCTGTTGCCAACCAACAAAGTTGCTCACTGCTAAGCACCTGTAGTTTTGGGAAACACACAAGGGGAAAAGGACCATATTGAGAGTGATGAGAGGTTGAGGGAAGGAATTGCAAAGATCAAATTTGTCAGATGGACAGCTAAACCTCTCTGTGCAGGGGACTGAAAATACAACAGTAGGAAACATTCAACGCGAAAAAGAATGAGTGAAAAATCTAGAGAGAAAAAAGAAAATGTTTTCTTTTCCTTGGTCCAGCACTGTGTAACTAGACGGTGTTTGATTTGTGATTTTCCCTCTGCTGCTCTGCACACTGACTCCCCCTAATGGCATGGAAGAACAGGTTTATGTGTGTTATATGTGTGGGAGGAAAGACTAGGAGTCAAGTGGGATGTACCAGCCATCACAACCTCAGAACACATAACCAGTGAAAATGGACCCTTACTCAATATACTGAACCTTGAGTTGCTTCAGACGTTCAGCTGACATTAACATGCTAGGTGCTAACCATATCATAGATGGTGGCTGCTGGCATCAAACAAAACTCCACGCTTTCTATGTATGTAGCTTTTAACAGATGTTCCAGTATGGATAAACAAGTCTTTTTTTTCCCCTTGGTGCACATCCAGAATGTATTACTCTTTCATACACTGTTCCGGAGGACAAATCAGTCAGCTGCACATCAGTCTTGAAGTCCTAAACAAGCAACTTCATTACAAGCTCTTACAATGTGCAAACAATGTAAACTTTTATGTGTAGCTATATGGACAGAATCTGTATACATGTAGTTGGTTACTTAAGTGTACTAGTCTCTCTTTCTCTCTGTCTCATAATATTTGATAGGAGACAGTTGATGATGTATATGTATTCTGTTTTTGTACATTCAACTGTGTATTATTTTATTTGGTTGAGTTTTATATTTAATTAAACTGGAAAAAGAATACAAGCATGTATTATATGTGTAATATTCTCAGGTAAATGCACATTTGAGTTTATACTGTACCGTGTGTGTGTGTGTGTGTGGGGGGGGGGGGGTGGCCATTCTGTCGTTTACAATGCAGGAGTCACCAAGCTACACGACCAGCTGGAAGTGAGAAAAGGGTCGTCTGGGTTGCCTGTAGTGGACATTTCATCTGCCTCCATCTCAAGCATCGGAACTGATCGATGACCTAATGAAAACTAGCCATGTCGAGTACTGTGCATGTTCTATGACAAGTTCAGGAATAGGGATTTGTCCCCCCCTACTGCTGAAAAACCTAGTCGAGAGTCTTATGTAATTCTGTGTGGGAAGCGAGGGAGTGAGGGGTGTTAACATTGGCTGAATCCTAATGTCCCCACTAGGCCAGGTTATTTTTTCTACAGGTGTAGACAATGACTATAGTCGTTGGGTGTAGCCTAACAAAATTGAACTCACAATTTGTTTTAAGTCTTCACATACCATTTAGGCCATATGGATAAAGTCACGGAGGGACAAAAAAATCTGTAGTAATAAGATGATACAATTTGCTGCAGTGTCAACATACTAGCTCAAGTGCAGCTCACAGTTGATTGGCTCTGAGGTCGCTATGGGTGACGCCGACGCTTTAGAGTGATGTATCCTGGGAAATGTACACAAGTTCACTTCTACAGATGAGTACTTAAACGATAATAATGAAGGTATTGTATTAGTTTTTCATTGCCACATCTTTACTAGTTGCAGTATATATACTGAAAGTATAGCGGTTTTTCATACGTCGTAGAATTATTCATGTGGGTAGTGAAGCTCATTTTTCTTGGCTTTTTGGTTAGCTTGCAAGCAGGCTACATTTAACGTTAACGTTAATGTTAATGCTATCGATAGCTATCTTCGTAAAAGAAGCTTACTAACGTTACAGCATTTTGGTTAGTGATTAGCTAATCATCCATTTGTTTTGCGCCTCCACGTATTATTTGACCCCGTTTTATGTATTAGTCCTAATCGCGGGGTGAAGAATCGGATAGCTTCTGTATAGCTCAGTTAACGTAGTGATTAGGTTAGCTACAGCAACTTGCTTAGAACCTACCCGTGTGATTAGTAGACGATGAGATATTTTAGATGTGTTTGTACCAACAGTCATTTGTATTTAGTTGGAAACACAAATAACAGAAAATGATCAAATGCATTTGTGCTACAGCGCGTGTTTACCATCGCAGAGAAAAACTGGCAAGGGTCCTGCCTGCAGTACAAATGGCAGAAATCTTTGGGGAATTATCTTGCCGTTGCGGGGTGAGTAACTCAGCTCTGAACACTTTAAATAATACAACTAACAGCTTGTGCATATAGCTAAGCATTAGTTGTTTCTTACTCTCTTTAAGTTTCGACAACACCGTCAAAATCTTTGATCGCCATGGGCAAAGGATGAATGAATTTAATCTACCAGGGTACGTATGGAAAACGCAACAAGTACCTTTGGTTCCTTGATGTGGGCTTGATTACTCTAGTGTGTTTGTTGGTATCACATCTAAAATTATAGTTAACCCATATTATGAAACGTTATTGTGAGTGCACCGCTACAACAGGCAGTACGATTATTTACACGTTTCTGTCTCTCTTTCATTAGGAGGTGCATAGGAATGGACTGGGATAAAGATGGCGACACATTGGCAGTAATAGCAGAAAAGTCAAGTGCCATCCATCTATGGGATGCAAATGTCAACAAAATATCACAATTAGACAGTGGCATGAGGTAGGTACAGTACATGTTACTGAGGGGTGTTTGAGGTTATCTCGTGTTATGCTGAGGGTTGTGGTCTGAGTGGTTTGCTGTATTTTTTTGCCTCAGGGATCAGATGTCTTTTCTCCTGTGGTCCAAGATGGGCCCTCTACTTGCGGTGGGAACAGCTAAAGGGAACCTGCTCATCTACAATCAGCAGACTTCGCGCAAGATACCAGTCCTTGGTAGAGATTAACACTAAAAATTCTCAAATATCATCTGAGATTAGTAGTATTAATTAATAATAGATGAATGTTCTTGCATCAGAATGATGATGCCAACCACTCTGTTGTCGTCAACCTAGAGCTGTCTGTAGCACACTGTCTGTCCCTATAATGTGTCAAATCAAGTATCTAATGATGTGTGCAAGCCAGCCTGAGAGAAAACATCACATCAAGCTTCACCTTACCTGATGTGAAGCATGTTTTAACAGTGGTGCTTTGTAAGGCACCATCCAAATGTCCTATGTAGGCTAACTGTGACAGGAAGGCATCAAGTATCCAATAATTCAGTTGTTATTGTATCCGTGTTTAGGGAAACACACCAAACGCATCACCTGTGGTTGCTGGAGCTCCCAGAACCTACTGGCTCTGGGCAGTGAAGATCGCAGTATAACAGTCAGCAACCATGAAGGAGACACTGTTCGCCAGGTATGAGTGTTTATGACAATTCACTCTCCGTCTGTCAGTGATTTAAAGGTCATAGCCTTACTTGGTCTTGGTTTGTGTAATGTATACAATGGAGCAGCATGCTGAAGTCTTTCCTGTAAAACCATATTAGTGCACAAGTACAAGTCACAGACTGTATGTCCTTGTTCATTAACCCTGTCCCCATGTCAATCTTCTCTCTCTCTCTCACTCTCTCAGATATCATTACGCTCAGATCCTGCAGACATTCAGTTCTCTGTGATGAAGACCGACGAGAGAGCCTCAGTGGGAGAGAGCACTGTAAGTCACTGAGTGAGTGGGAGGGGATTAGAGGGTGTGATTGTTGTCTGAAGAAATGTTGTCAAAGTTCGGTTACACAGTGTGTAGGCCTACCATTACTAAAACTGCAATGTTATGCTTCCCCTATTAGAATATAGATGCACAGCTTCTCATACTCTATATCAGAAAGCATTTTTACTCCATGCCTTTACTTCAGCCATGAGGACTGCTTTGAACTAAAATCAGTTATATTGATGGCATCAATTCATTTTTCCAAAATTTTCCCAATTTTTAATTTTACGGTGAAGCATACAACATATTAGGCCATGGCCCTGTTATGTAACCTGCATTTGGTCAACCAGTCACTGCTTTTATGTTTACTGCTTTTTTTCACTGATTTTATGTTTTTTTTTTTTTTTTATGTGTGTGTGTGTGTGTGTGTGTGTGTGTGTGTGTGTGTGGTCAGACGCATGCATACATGTATATTGAAGATAGCGAGAACTCCAGGGAGAACCAAAGTGACAGCAGTTTTGCAGAGGAAGCATATGCGGTGAGAGAGAGAGAGGGAGAGAGAAAGAGAGAGAGGGAGAGAGAGGCTGAGACAGTGTTGGCAGTGGAAAAGAAAAAGGCCTTAAGGAAGTATCCAGACAAGCAGCATGATTATCTGTAGTAGGGGCTAATTGGAGATCATGTCTCGCCCATGTCTAGCCCATGTCTGTGAATCCTGTCTCTGTAAGGCGTTTTGAAGGGCAGTGTTTGCCACTGCTGAATCTTTTGTGCTCTGATGCAGGTGAGTGTGGCTGTTGGAAAGAAGACTCTTTTCCTCTTCAACCTGAATGACCCTGATAATCCCATTGAGTTGGCCTTCCAGCATCGTTATGGCTCCATTGTGGCCTACCGCTGGTACAGTCCCTTCACGTTATTCCCACTCGCCTGGGGTTGTTCTGGAGGTCGCACAGAGAAGGAACATCAGTTGTTGTCTTTAAATATTTGTTGTATCCTAAGAAATTTAAATGATTTCAGTCTACACATTCGACAGACTTAAAGGAGAAATACAGTGTGAATTAATCCATGACTGTTGTTTGAGGTCACCAAGTGCTGGCAGTAGGAAGAAGAACGAGAAAAGTTGATGCAGCATACACAAAATAACGACTCGGCAGCGAGAACTAACCGAACAGGAGCAGAAACACTCTTTCAGTTTCATTTTCCCATGAAGCTACTGTTAGCTGCGGGTTCTCTATTTGGTGTATACTGCATCTTGCATTCCCATTTTTTTCCAACAGAAAGCACTTGGTGAACTTGAACAACAGGGCTATGAATTTATTTACACTGGATTTCTCCTTTAAGTGTGTTTTTTTTTTTTTTTTTTTTTTTTAACAGCAATGACCAATTTCGTTTTCTATCATTAATGAATCTCTCTGTGCTTTTGTGTGTGTGTGTCTCTCTCTCTCTCTCTCTCTCTCTCTCACTCTCTGCTCAGGTATGGGGATGGATATATAATGATTGGTTTTTCTCAGGGTTATTTCGTGGTCATCTCTACTCACATTCGTGAGATTGGCCAGGAGCTCTTTCAAGCTCACAACCACAAGGACAGTCTGAACAGCATCGCCATCTCTCAGTCGCTCAGCAAGGCCGCTTCCTGTGGAGACAGCTGGTATGTCTGACAAGGGGACACCATGCAAATCAACCATATATGCATAAATCAGCTCTGACCCCCTCATTTGGATTTGAGCTGGAAGTGCTTCACAAATGTTTTCTTTGTTTGTCTCCAGTATTAAGATCCATGACCTCACAGAACTCAAGGAGATGTATGCCATCATCAACCTAGATGACGAAACCAAAGGTTTAGTCTATACACTTGCTCATGCACATGCTCTGTGTACATTGATTTTATGTGGTTTGGTCATTTGGTGGATAAGACATGCACACACACATGCACATATACACACACACACACACACACAATCATGTGTGTGCCAGTAAGTAGGTGAGCTACAGAGTGTGTGTGTTCAATTGTGTGTACATTGTGTTGTTTGTGCACTGTTGTGTTTGTCAGGTCTGGACCAGCTCTCGTGGACAGATGATGGACAGCTGTTGGCCGTGTCCACCCAGCATGGCTCTCTGCATGTGTTTCTCACCCGACTGCCCATACTAGGGAGCAGTGCAGGCACACGCATGGCCTACCTCACTTCACTCCTGGAGGTCACTGTCTCCAACCCAGTGGAAATGGTGGGGGAAACGAACACTCAGTATATAAACACACAGCATTTCTGTGATATCTTACTGTTAATATTTTTTCTCTCTATTTGTCTCTCTCTGTTCAGGAGACCCCGTTTGCCATAGCAGTAGATGTGGAGCCTAATTTCATTGCTGTGGGGTCATATCATGTTGCCGTGGGGATGAACAATCGGGCATGGTTTTATTCCTTTGGAGAAAATGGTGTGTGTGTGTGTGCGTGTGTGTGCGTGCGCATGCACGCTTGGTTGTAATGATGAGTTGTATCCTATGTGTCTTAATATGTTTATCTAATGAGTCTTAGTGTTTTCTATGTTGTATTGCATGTCCTTTACTCCCCTTTCATTTGAATGTTTTTGGTTGCAATTTTGCATGTGTTTAGGAGTGGAGAGACTGAAGGACACTGAGTATTTGGGCACAGTGGTGAGCATGTGTCTGAATGCTGACTACGCTGCTGCACTGTTTGAGGGGAAAGTGCAGCTACACATGGTATGTGCGTGTGCGTGCGTGCGTGCGTGCGTGCGTGCGTGCGTGCGCGTGTGTGTGTGTGTGTGTGTGTGTGTGTGTGTGCGTGCGCATGTGCTAGTGTGTGCATTTTAGGACAACATTAAATTAGAAAGCACTTGGATTTTTCTGGAAAGGGTCTTAGCTGAGCTTACTGTTGACTCAAGGGAAACTGATGGCCCCTGGTGTGTTCTCAGATGAAGAGGGCTGTCTAGCATGTGTAGTGTTGTTTTGTGTTTATCAGATCGAGGGGGAAGAGCAAGAGGAGAGGCAGACCAAATTGTTCTCTGGTGATAAATCTCGCATTACCAGCCACGCCCTCACTACTGACTTCCTCTTCTACAGCACTGATGTAAGTCTGGGCTAGGGGCAGAACCAGCCCTGCTCATCACCTACGTTAGAACCAGCTGCTGAAATGGACCCATGTCACTGCAGCCAATTTTCCAGGAAGTAGCAAGGTTCCCACAGGCGTTACTAATGACATCCAATAAGGATCTGATTCAACTACACTAAATCAGGATCTAATTGGCTGTCACTAGTAACACCTGGACTTATCTTGCTACTTCCTGGAAAATTGGCTGCTGCGACATGAGTCCATTAGCTCTTGTGCTCATTTTTAGCTGTGTGGCTGCTAAAGATTCTTTCTCTCTGTCTCTCCATCTCTCTCTCTCTCCATCTCTTTTTCTATCTCTATCTCTTTGTCATTCTATCTCTATTTCTGTCTATTTTTCTGTCTCTCCGTCTCTATTTCTATCTCTGTCTCTCTATCTCTTTTTCTATCTTGTCTCTCTCTCTCTCCATCTCTTTTTCATAGACGGGCATAATCCAGTGCTTTTTTATCGAGGACTGGCAGAACATTAATGAGTATCGCCACCCAGTGGGAGTGCGGAAGGTTTTTCCAGATGCTAGTGGGACACGGCTCATCTTCATCGATGACAAGAGTGATGGATTCCTTCTCTGTCCGGTAACACACCCATTCAAACACTCACTAACAGAGCCACACTGGAGCCAAGAGGCAATGAGCAGAGTCTGCACTGCCTGTATTGCCACCACAGTTAGATTAAAAAAATCAGTCTGGGCAAAACAAACTAAATTTTTATTGGTAAATGTTTTAAAATGGAGTCTAAGACGTTTCGCACACCAGCTCCGACATCATAGCGGGACATTTACATTACGCTTTTATTCAAAGCAACTTATCAATTGTTCAGGGCCAGTCTCCCCTAGAGCAATTCAGGGTTAAGTGCCTTTCTCAAGGGCACAATGGTGGCAGCCGTGATGCGAACCTACCACTTTCGAGGCTACTAGAACGCTAGCCGATTCCTTAACTGCTACACTACCACAGCTACCATTTGGGGTACTTTCGAATTCAACAATTTCGCTTGGCCCCGCACACTGACAGCACACAGCATTCAGTGTACATAGAACAGTAACCACCAGTAGATTATATTCAGCGGCTCCAACCAAATAGATCTGAATTATAATTGACGGGCAGCAACAGAGTTTGACGCTGGTGTGTGGGGTTGTGGTGAAAACTAGAAAAGCATTCTGAGGGCGCAGACCTCCACCAAAGCAATATAGGGTCACTGACGCAATACAAACTCCGCCAAAGCAATATAGGGTCACTGACGCAATACAAACTCCGCCAAAGCAATATAGGGTCACTGACGCAATACAAATTCTACACGGTGCTCCAGATCACCACCAAAATGTAATCATCTGTTACTTGTCCTAACACCCAGGTTGTCTAAAAATGTCATCCAAATCCGTGCAGTACTTTTTAAGTTATTTTGTACACAACTAGATAAACAGACACAAACACTGGTGGGAACATGACTCCCTTGGTGGAGCTAACAATAGAATTGAGTGTCAGAAGTGCAGCGCTCAGCACTTTGTCAGAGCCGGTATGCGGAGACTCTAAACACAAACACCTTGCAGGTGGCTTGTAGGAATAATTCTGCTTGGCGTATTTGTGTCTGTCTTTGTGTCTGCTAATTACAGTTTGAATATTTGATGGCACTGACCTTGTATTAGACATGTTAGAACTCTACACTGTGTCTGAGATTTGACTCCACTATTGAGCTTCTCTTTCCTGCTGCTCGTGTTTGTTCAGGTGAATGATACCGTGTGTGAGATCCCCAACTTCTCTCCCACCATCACTGGGGCTCTGTGGGAAACCTGGCCGGGGGATAAGGGCGTCTTTGTTGCCTATGACGACGACAAAGTTTATACCTATGCCTTCCACAAAGACACCATTCAGGGTAGAGTACTACACATACACTGATAACACACCAGAAGGGCACTGTTAATGTACACACACACACCACTCACAGGCGCACACACACATACACACACACACACACACACACACACACACACACACAACACATCCATTAACATTAGATAGAGGGAATTAAATGAAATGTAGTGCCGTGTCTCCCTCTGTCTGCACAGGCCCCAGAGTCATCCTTGTGGGTGGGACCAAACTGCCATTTTCCCATAAGCCTTTGCTCCTCCATAATGGGGAGTTAATATGCCAGACCCAGAGTGGCAAGACCAACAGTGTGTACCTGACCACACACAGCTTCATCAACGCCAGAGTCTCTGAGGCCCCCAGAGAGCAGCTCACTCAGATGCTCCACAAGGCCCTGATGCTCAAGAGGTGAAAAGGAGGAGCCTAGCACATCACTTATTAAAAACAAAAAAGAAAACCTACTAAGTTAACCTAGAGAAGGTGGTAAAGCTGCTAATAGAGTAACCTGATGGCTTTAAGTAGTTAAGAAAATAAGGACTCTAGGCTCTTCTATTATCAGGTTTACCACTACATCTGACTTCACTTACTCAGGTTTACCACTTTACCCCCTTCTTGGAATGCCCCTCTGATGTAGACTGGACGTCCTATGTGGACTATGTCTGTTGTGTTTCTGTTGTGCGTGTGTGTGTGTGTTAGGTTCCAAGAGGCATGGGAGTTGTGTAAGGCTCTTAATTGTCCTGAGTCCTGGGCAGAGATGGGCCGTACATGTCTGCATCACATTGAGGTGGAGCTGGCGGTGCAAGTGTATCGCATGACGGGCAATGTAGGCATGGTCATGTCCCTGGAAGACATCAAGGTGAGTGTGTCTCTCTCTCACCCGTCAGTGTGTGTCTCTCTCACCTGTCAGTGTGTGTCTCTCTCACCCTTCAGTGTGTGTCTCTCACCCTTCAGTGTGTCTCTCTCTCACCCGTCAGTGTGTGTCTCTCTCACCTGTCAGTGTGTGTCTCTCTCACCCTTCAGTGTGTGTCTCTCACCCTTCAGTGCCTGTGTTTCTCTCCAACCAGTAAATGTGTGCCTGTCTCTCTCTAACCCGTCTGTGTGTGTCTCTCTAGAACCCGACTGTGTGTCTCCCACCCCTCAGTGTGTGTGTGTCTCTGTGTGTCTCTGCTGATGCCAAGTGCACAGGTGCATGCTGATCTGATGTGTGCGCTCTGGCTGCCTCTGTGTGCCAGGGTATAGAAGATCAGAATCTGCTGTCTGGCCATCTGGCCATGTTCAGTAATGACTACAACCAGGCTCAGGACCTCTACCTGGCTTCATCCTGCCCTGGGGCTGCTCTGGAGGTAAACACACACACACACACACACTTAAACCATGGTAACCAATACACCAAATGCACTAGGGGAACATGCATATTACCAGTAATTTACCACACATAATTGTAATTTTTAATGCAAATTTGTGTGTGTGTGTGTGTGTGTGTGTGAGAAGATGAGGAGAGACCTGCAGCACTGGGATAGCGCGCTGCAGCTGGCAAACAGGCTGTCACCAGACGAGATGCCGTTCATCTCTAAAGAGTACGCCATTCAGCTGGAGTTCATGTGAGTAAGAACACCAGGTACCATAACTAGAAACATACAACAAACTCTGAACTTTAACTTCTGCTGGATTTACTGCTATTGTGTCTTGATGATATTTATAATTTGGTCATTTTATAATGCTCATAATTTATTATAAATACTTGTGATTTGATTTACATGTATATGTAAATATACTTGGCCAATAAAGCTCTCTTCTAATTGAGGTAACAAACAATTTGCTAATAAATAAGATCTATAGTGATGACATATTCTGTGTTATGCTCCCTGGCAGTGGAGACTACGTGAATGCCCTGACGCACTTTGAGAAAGGAATGACCAAAGACAACAAGGTCAGTGTGAAAAGGTTTCTCTTGGGTCCCATCACACCAGTAGTCTTCATATATGGTACACAGAGCTACCGGTATGTTTGCGTCATGAGAGTTACAGATGAATTTAGATGAATCTTTTAAATTTCACATTTGATTTGTGTAGGTGTAAATGTGCTGTAAACATTTAACCATCTCATTAAAGGGACTGTCCGGATCAAATTAGAACAAATAGTGAAGCAGCAGCCAGTGCTCACGGATGAGGGCAAGAAAGTTTGCAAGTACAATTTGCCCACTGTAGTTAGCACTAGCTGCCAGTTCACAAATTCGGTCTACGGTGTACCGCATGCTGCCGTTCTTATACTGACCAACAGCACATTGCAGCCTCAACAACAGGGAGATGGGCTGATTGACTCCAGATTCTTCCATTAATGAGGGCATGTGCCTGTGTGCTCTGTGTTTCCCCTGTTCCAGGAGCATAATGAGACCTGTCAGGCCGGAGTGGCCCGGATGTCCATACGCATGGGAGATATCCGGCGTGGGGCCAACCTCGCCATCAAGCACCCCAGCCGAGCCCTGAAGAAGGAGTGTGGGGCCATCCTGGAGAGCATGAAGGTGGGCATCCAACAATGCCCCCACCCACTCAGCTCCTCCTCACAAGACCTCACTGCCTCCTTTAGCCCCCCAGCTGTCAACCCGCCCATTTACATTTATGCATTGACTCTTTTATCCAAAGCAACTTACATTTATGCATTGACTCTTTTATCCAAAGCAACTTACATTTTGTCAGTTATCAATTGTTCAGGGCCAGTCTCCCCTAGAACAGCTTAGGTTTAAGTGCCTTGCTCAAGGGCACAACGGTGGCAGGCAGTGATACCCTCCCATTCAACATCCTCTATTAGGGGTGGGAGTCGAGAACTGAGAATCGAGTAGAACCGAGAATTGAATGCTTCAATTCCATGGAATCGTATCCCTATGACATTATTAATTCTTCTGATCAATACTGCCATGTATTTTAGACCATAGTCAATGGGTCTTTCTGAAGACAACACTGAAATAGACAACATAGTTCAATACGGTTTCCCTCATTCTAATAAGCTGTTATGGTCACCAGCTGTCCCACTGAACCTTCTGTATGCCCTGACCAGTGGCCCAGTCCAAGACGGTCCCTATAACAACATGTGTCTGTCTGTGTCTTGTAGCAATACTCAGAGGCTGCCCAGCTCTATGAGAAAGGCCAGTACTATGATAAAGCTGCGTCTGTCTATATCCGCTGCAAGAACTGGTAAGAACTGGCCACACTGCCATTGGCCATTTTGTCTGTATAGATAGTATGCAACTTTTTTTAAGTCTTTTAATTTTGTCTGTGTATAGTTTAGTAATGATTATTCTATGTTTGATATATTGTGTATCCTTGCATAAGATATTGAATTTGCCCTGGCAATGTACTTGCACTGACACTCTCTTGGATGGATGCCATTGCACCGTTTTGCATATTTCCACAGCTCTTCCTATGTGTTTTTCCTTCCTATGTGAAGTATGTATGTGTGTGTCTATGTGTATGCATGTATGCAGGCTACTGGATACCTTAATTAACTTCTGAATAAATTATCTATCTATCTATCTATCTGTCTGTCTGTCTGTCTCTGTCTTAAGTGTTAATGCAGAGTGAAACATGCTGTCTCACTCATTTATTGAGTTAGCAAGTGTTTGGGCTTTGCCATAAGCCCTTAGTTCTCTGTTCAGATGGCTGCAGCTTCTTGTTTGTATGTCTACAGGTCAAAGGTGGGTGAGCTCTTACCGCAGGTGTCATCTCCCAAAATCCACCTGCAGTACGCAAAGGCCAAGGAAGCTGATGGCAAGTAAGTATGTAAATAGCACTGGCAGCAGTGAGTATGCACAAACAGTGAGTATGCACAAACAATGCTCTCTTTTGCCCGTATCCTCATTGTAGATTGCCTTGAGTCAGTGATATTCTTTCACAGATCACATTACTCTATACACACTGTAATTATTTACAGATGGCTGATTGTTGTATTAAAAGAGAAATCCAGTGTGATTCAATCCATAGCCTTGTTGTTTGAACTCACCAAGTGATGTCTGTAGGAAAAAGAAAGAGAAAATTTTATACAACATAGAGACCAAATAGCAACCCAGTAGAGAATGCTAACAGAAGGGGACATAGGGAAATGAAACTGAAAGTGAGTTTCTGTGCCCCATTCAGTTAGAGGTAGCTGCTGGCTCACTATTTGGTCTTTTATATACATTTTTTTCATTCTTTTTCTTACTAATAGCACTCAGCGACATCAAACAGCGGGGCTATGAATTGATGCACACCAGATTTCTCATTTAAGACAACTAAAGACTAATTTAGAATTGTTGGGTGCTTGCATGTCTATGGAATCGCGTGGGAAGGCGAGTGTGGTGAACTTTTGATTGGCTGTTGTCAGGTATAAGGAGGCGGCAATGGCCTATGAGAGTGCCCGGGACTGGGACAACGTGATTCGCATCCTACTGGAGCATCTCAACAACCCTGAAGAGGCTGTGCGCATCGTGAGGGAAACCCAGTCCATTGATGGAGCCAAGATGGTGGCAAGGTCTAAACAAACCCCCTCAGTAGAATTGTGCTTTGGTTTCCATAGGCCCATCAGTAGTGGAAACAGAGTAGCCCACAGTGGATGGTTGTGAAAGAGATGGTTGTTGTGGTTTGTTCTCATAGGTTCTTCCTGGGTCTGAATGACTATGGCTCTGCCATCCAGTTCCTGGTTCTGTCCCACTGCAGTGACGAGGCCTTTCAGTTGGCCCAGCAGCACGGCCAAATGGAGGTGTATGCAGACATCATCGGTCAGAGTCGCCCTCTGTGCTCTCTCCTCTTCATCTGCTCACACTGAGGAGTTAGTCCTGGTCCTGGCTAGACTGAGCTAAGTGGATTTCTGTGTGTGTGTCTGTCCGTGTCCCTCAGGCCCAGACGCCACTGCTGAGGACTACCAGAGCATCGCCCTGCACTTTGAGGGGAACAAGCAGCACCTCCTGGCTGGGAAGTTCTTCCAGAAATGTGGCCAGTTCAGCAGAGTGAGGGAATTTTCTTATGCATGCATGTGCATGCGCACACACACACACACACACACACACACACACACACACACACACACACACACACACACACACACACACTTTCCAGTGCTTTTGTCTGTCTCTTGATAATGAAAAAAGACAAATGATAACCCCTAAACTGACCTGTAACACACACACACACTTTCCAGTGCTTTTGTCTGTCTCTTGATAATGAAAAATGACAAATGATAACCCCTAAACTGACCTGTAACACACACACACACATACACTTTCCAGTGCTTTTGTCTGTCTCTTGATAATGAAAAAAGACAAATGATAACCCCTAAACTGACCTGTAACACACACACACACTTTCCAGTGCTTTTGTCTGTCTCTTGATAATGAAAAATGACAAATGATAACCCCTAAACTGACCTGTAACACACACACACACTTTCCAGTGCTTTTGTCTGTCTCTTGATAATGAAAAATGACAAATGATAACCCCTAAACTGACCTGTAACACACACACACACATACACTCACACTGTCCCTCCCTCCCTCTTCATGTCTCAGGCCCTGAAACACTTTTTGAAGTGTCCAAATATGGAGGACAGCTTGGCTATAGAGAAGGCCATCGAGACTGTAAGAACTTGATAAAGCTTTTCTCTCTCTGAGTTGCCATTCATCAGGGCTAAACACAGCTTTGATTGTACTGAACCATTAGTCATGACTAATACAGAGAGGTGAAACGTGTCTTGGAATGTGTCTTCTAGGTGGGAGAGGCTAAGGATGACGCTTTGACCAATCAGCTGATCGACTATCTGATGGGGGAGAGCGATGGCATGCCAAAGGTAGTACCACACAGCAGCACATCCACTCACCTGAGACTGTCTCTCTGTCTCACCTGCCTTTGTTTGCCTTTGCTCTGTGTCACTCCACTGAAAAGTGTCTCTGGTCTTCACCTCCGCCCCCACGCATGTTTGATGTACATAGACGCTCTCAGTGAGTAAGGCACAAGTGTGCACACACAACCACCCCACCTCCCCATGTTTCATGTGCATAGACTCTCAGTGAGTAAGGCACAAGTGTGCACACACAACCACCCCACCTCCCCATGTTTCATGTGCATAGACTCTCAGTGAGTAAGGCACAAGTGTGCACACACAACCACCCCATCCCCCAACCACCCCCACATGTTGGATTGTGCATAGAATCTCTCAGTGAGTAAAACACAGTGTGCACACACAACCACCCCACCTAGTGGTACTTTGAAGAACGTGCTAGAGTCAGCCCCCGTCCTGACACCGGTCCCTTAACTGCTCTTGTTGTCTCAGGAGGGGTGTGTGTGTGTATATGTGTGTGTGTGTGTGTGTGTGTGTGTGTGCGTGTGTATATGTGTGTGTGTGTGTGTGTGTGTGTTTTAAGTATTCATCTCTCTGTTTCCTGTTCCTCTCAGGATGCCAAATATCTGTTCAGGCTTTACATGGCTCTGAAACAATACAGAGAAGCTGCACGCACAGCCATCATCATAGCCAGAGAGGAGCAGTCTGCAGGTGTGTGTGTGTGTGTGTAAGACATGTCAATATGAAGAGGTAAATCATTTTCATATGTTTGAGAGAGAATCTGCGTTTTGTTTCCCCCATGATCCCTCTTTCTGTAGACCAGATTAAAGCTCTCATACGCTGATACCAAAGATCATTGAAAAGTTTATATTGTGAAGTACTGTGACTCTCACTTATGCAGACCAGAACTATTCATGTTTGCTCCCATAGTAACATATCATGTTGCTCTATCTTGGTCAGTACTCACTGATCCTATGCAAATCTGTTTTGGGTGATTTTTGGCAGGAAATTACCGGAATGCTCATGATGTGTTGTTCAGTATGTACACGGAGCTACAGGCCCAGAAAATTAAGATCCCCTCAGAGATGGCCACCAACCTCATGATCCTGCACAGCTATATACTGGTGAAGGTGAGACTCAAATACTCACACTCTCCCACCTGACACAACAACAGGTACACACACACACACACACACACACACACACACACACACACACACACACACACACACACACACACACACACACACACACACACACCTCAGTCACTATAGGCTCACTCACTCTCTCTCACACACACATTCACACTCTCTCAAACACACACACACACATTTACACTCCCTAACTGGACAGCCACACACTGCAGGCTTGCCTTGGTTGCCTATGATTAGCTGTGTGGTGTTGTGTTCCTGGCTGTGTTTCCTGTGCAGATCCATGTGAAGAGAGGGGATCACCTGAAAGGGGCTCGCATGCTCATCAGAGTCTCCAGCAACATCAGCAAATTCCCCTCCCGTAAGTACACACACACACTCACTAAATTAACATACATACACACACACTACCCTAGATTAACATACATACACATACATACACACACACACTAGATTAACATACATACACACTCACACACTCACTCACACTGACACACTTGATTAACATACATACACACACACACACACTAAATTAACATACATACACATATACATACATACATACACACACACCACACCACTAAGTGCACACACTCAGACAGACATACTGTACTCCTGGCCTTACACGAGTCAGCATGAATGCACTTAGTCTGTGAAAATTATAAAGGGAACATTATGTATTTCATTATGTGAAGAATAGAAGTCTTTTGTGTGACTCGCGTGTGCGTGTGTGTGTGTGTGTGTGTGTGTGTGTGTGTGTGTGTAGACATTGTCCCCATCCTGACGTCAGCTGTGATAGAGTGCCACCGTGCAGGTTTGAAGAATTCTGCCTTCAGTTTTGCTGCCATGCTGATGCGCCCTGAGTATCGCAACAAGATTGATCTGAAATACAAGAAGAAGATCGAGGCCATGGTCCGGTGTGTATCGTCTGCCAAAAACCCTCACCCCACCCCACCCCACCCCACCCCTCCCCTCCCCTCTTTCTTCAAGTTGCTCACTGGGTTTAGCCTCATGCATTAGTCATGCCTGACCAATGACTACACATGTAATCACCTCAGTTTCAGGAATAGTGAACAGTGACGACCCACAAACATGAACTTCTGACTTTTCTCTGCCATCTATATCTTCATTTTGTCCTCCCTCCCTCCATCCCTCTCCCCCTCTTTACCCACCTCTCTCTTTCTCCCTCTCTTTCTTTGTCCCTCTCTCCCTTCCTCTCTCTTTCCCTCTCTCTCTCCCAGGCGTCCAGACACGTCTGAGTTGGAAGAGGACTCCACTCCTTGTCCGTTCTGTGGCTTCCAGCTGCCTGAGTGTGAGCTGCTGTGTCCAGGCTGCAAGAACAACCTGCCCTACTGCATCTCCACGGTAAACACTCCCCCACAGTCCATCCACACAAACACACACAGGGCTCCAGTGAGTTTGGCATACTAGGCACAGTGCACACAGGACGGACTAAATAGCTCATTTAATTGGCGGACGTGAAGGGGGGGGGTTGACAGTCGGGCGACTCGTGTTCGATTGCCAAACCCGACATTGTGATCTGCTAAATACCAGTCTACTTTACTTTCCTAATTAACTGGGCTGTTAAATGAGTAACACCATGCAACCCAAAGATCCCCAGGAGCACTGATGCATTAACACAGTTCCCAGTAAGAGCAGGCAGTCAGACCAGGTGGGTCATTAAGCAGTGTAATGAGATGTTTGTGGATGTGGGTGTGTAAATTATAATGTGCAGTAGGTAGGGAGAACAAGGGGTAGCCAAAACACACTGCATGTTGGGGCAACGCATCAGTGTCCCCTTGTTTGTGTTCTCCCCTCCTCTCCCCCTCCCCTCCTCATGCAGGGCCGACACATGCTGAAGGAGGACTGGTCAGTGTGTCCCCACTGTGACTTTCCAGCCCTCTACTCCCACTTCACACAGTAAGCAGCACTCACTTAACACCCACTGACTACAGCCACAACTCATCAGCCACTCTGTGTGTGTGTGTGTGTGTGTGTGTCCGTCCACGCTTTCCCAGCACCCACAGACCACAAACACAACTCATCTGTCTGGCACGCATGCACACACACACACGCACACACACACACACACCCCTCTATTCCCAGTTCACACAGTAAGTAGCACTCAGCATCCTCTCCATCCTCCAGCACCACTCACCTCCCACTCACCACAGCCACAACTTAACCATTCTGTGTGTGTGTGTGTGTGTACATTTGTCAGGTTGCTGGAGACTGAGTCTGTGTGCCCCATGTGCTCTGAGAACCTCAGTGTGAACCAGGTGAAGAGGATCTCTGACTGCTCTGGCTACCTCCAGCAGAATGAGCTGGACCAGTGAAGGCCCAGCAGCCACATGGGAAAGCAGACCACATGTGCCAGCAGGGCCTTTCAGAAAGCACCCACTATGGCCGTGGATGGACACTGTGTCACTGGCATCTACACTGCATCTGGACTGGACACTTGCCCTCCCCAGACGTGAGCTATCGGTAGCCCCTCGTCCAGGAGGTATCCCCTCACTGATCTCTGGTCAGGGCAAAAGTGCACTTGTAAATATGCTATTTATCCAATCCACATTATTTTTCATATACTTAAATAAAACAATGCATTTTTATGTTACTGGTGCTAATTTGTAAATATATTTCTTAAAGGAGAAATACAGTGTGAATCAGCCAGTGCTGTTGGTAGATATGAGAAGAAGAGAATTTGGTACAAGGCAGATCAAGTAGCAAAACAGCAGCTAACCAATAGATACATAAAACAAGCAACAAGGGGTATTTATTCACTTATTTATTTATTAGAATTGGGGAAAATGCTGTGATTTTTGTACTTGAATAATTCTTCCTTTTTCATAAGAAAACTCTGCCATTAGTGTTTTTCTCATTGCTACTGGGAGAGGAGCAAAGGCCAGTTGATTCCACAGCGGAGAGGTGAGAGGTGTGATGCTGTAACAGAGAAATGTCACTGGGCATATTCAAGATCATAGAAGATCGGGCAGCCCTGCACAGGGTTGACAAAATGGGCTTGTTCGACTTGGCTGGCTAAGCAGGTGGGACTTTTTCCGCTGGGCAAAAGCCCATGTTGTAAACAACATCACTGACTTTTGCCCAATGAAAAAAGTACCACATAGCCACATAGCCAGCCAGCCAGCCAGCCAAGTCGAACAAGCCCATTTTGTCATCCTTGCCTGATCTTGAATTTGCCTGTTGTTGTGTGGTGATGCAGCCCTGAGCAGACTGGCCTGAGGACATTGGGGGCCTCACCTTGTCCCTCACTTCACATCAGCTCTGTGGGGAGGGCTCCACAGTCATGTGGCTTGTCCCCCCTAGGGGTTCATCTTCAGGCAGGCGGTGAGCGTCTGTGTTTGGCGCGGGAGCAGGAGGCGCAGCAGGTGGTGCGGTAGTATTCATACACACACAGCCTCGTCTGCAGCACCAGCTCACAGTTGAAGTGGAGGTCTCCACACGACTCGTCTGCACAAACAACAACAACAAAGCAACTCTGTGCATGAGAACCATTTTGGAGTGGTGATCCAGGTGGTGCTTAGATCAGGGGTGGCCAAACTTTTCTGTCTGCAGGCCATGCACTGAATAATCTACCAAGGGCCAGTGCAAGATTAACAGCACCAGTTTTCAACCAGTGAGAAGGAGAACAGTGATTAATATTAGATCAATACAACAACAATTTTATTTTATATGTTGAACTTGAAAGATCACAAAGGGCCGTAATTTGGCCAGCCCTAGGTGAGATGGATAGTGTGTAGACAGACCCTGGCCTGGGGGACTCACCACTGAAAGGCTGGCAGGGCTGCGTGTTGCACTCTTCACGAGACTCTGGGGTCAAAGCAGGGTCACAGTCGTCACTCGGGGTCATGTCATCACTGAGGCAACGCACATCCCGCACCCGATAGCCACCCTCACAGGAGCGAGAACACTAACGGACAAACATACAGTTTTTATTTTCTTGTCTATGTGCGTGTGTGTGTGCGCAGGCATGCATGTGTACATATATGTGTGTGTGTGTGTGAGAGAGAGAGAGCGAGCGATGCACTCACACTGCTCCAGTCTGTTAGGTACCACTGGGCTCCACATGACCTGAGATGGCAGGGTTGAGTGTCAGCCGGGCGGGGCAGGTGGGAGCAGTTGGCCTCTGACATCACCTCCCATTGGTTGGGGTTCAAATGGACACACAGCACCCCCCGACTCTGAGTGCCGTTACCACACTCCGATGAACACTGGCGAAGACGCAGACACACACACACACGCATAGAAAGAACCCCCAAAATACCAGTGATACACTTCCTTATCTGATACTGCAGAACTGTGTGTGTGTGTGTGTGTGTGTGTGTTACCTGTCCCCAGGGTCCTGTGTACCACTCCGCTGTGTGCTGACATGGGCCCAGGTCACAGGGGCTTTGCTCAGCTGGCCTCTCCCCTTCACAGCCTTCTAATGGCAGAGTACTGACAGCACCATCAACACACACCACAGACCTGCTGCGCCAGCCTGCATCACACTCTGCAGAGCACTGCAACACACACACACACACACACACAGTAACAAAAGCTCATACTTGTAAGAAAAACCTACAGTGCATTTGTACGCACTGTAGGTTTTTCTCCTTCACACAATATTCTCAGTATTATACACACACACACACGCATACATACACACACACGGATACACACACACACAGTAACAAAAGCACACAATATTCTCAGTATTGCACACGCATACACACACACACACAGGTACTCACTCTCTGACTCCAGGTGGAGTAGTACCAGCTGCGAGCACAGGGTCCCATGTCACAGTTGTGCAGACGGGCTGGTTTAAGAGCCAGGTTACACTGGTCATCATCTTCCACGTCTCCTAGGCTGGACACACACAGCACCTCTCTGCTGCGCTGGCCCACCCCACAGGGCACAGAGCACTGAGAGAGAGGGTGGGAACAAATGACAGGTTGTTTCCTCCACTCTTTAGTCACGCTCATGGGAATGGTTCTTGTCACACACACACACAGACACACACACCTCTGTCCAGTGGGTACGAATCTGCCATTGGCTGCAGATCTTGAGCTGGCAGGGTACACTGGTCTCTGGCATCTCAATGTGGCTACACTTGTGAATCTCCACACTCACTGGTGCTGTTGTGTTACCATGGCGACCCTGGCTCTGGCGACAGATGACCTGACGCTGCTGAAGGCCAAGACCACATGTCCTACTGCACTCAGACCACTCACCAACATCCCAGCTGCGCATGGACATGGACACACACACACACACCACACAACAACTGGGCTGAAAATGACACACACAACACACATCAACTAGACTGAAAATGACACTACCATGACCAGTATACACACACACAATTATGTAAAATAAAAGAAGGCTTCATACAAAGCAGGACAGTGTTGGATGAGGCACTTTTCCTCTTGAGGAGCAGGCCGAAGAGTGTCATTACAGAAGTCTCCTGGCACAGTGGTCTGAGTTGCCCTCTCCACACAGCTAAAAAATATCTGACGTTTACCTGACACACACACACACAGGAGTTTTGACACAGGAGTTTTGGCCTGGAGTTTTGTGTGCCCAAATGCAAAGAAAGAAAGAAAGAGGTATGGGTAGTGAGCCTTACCAAATCCACAGGTGGTGCTGCATGGTGTAGTTGTCACGGCAACCCAGGTGTAATGTGGGAGGAGCTTTGAAGTCACTGAGTTTGAGGGCACCAGATTAGTCCTCTCATCAATTACATCAGTCTCTTCTGAAAGGACAAGTGTGAGTGTGTGTGTGAGGGAGAGAGAGAGAGAGCAGGTGAAAATGAAGGAGTGTGTGTGAAATATATGCATGAGTAGTGAATGTGAAGCACTGGTAAATAAATGTGGCATTCTGGCTGGTTGTGTGTGATAACAGAAAACAAGCATCTTCTGTCAGATTTCTGTGAGTTAGGTGTGTATGGAGTTGAGTGTTGGACAAAATGAAAACTGAGTCAAAAGCTTAGAATTAGTGTAGTATACCCAGAGGACGTATCTGAGAGTGTGCTTGATTGTGTGTGCTGTTGTCTGTCACAACCACAGACTGGACTCTGGGCAGAATGTACTCATAGGTAATCCTGGGGTTTGGCTGCTGATAGATGATCTAGAGTAGAGGGACACAAAGACACACATAACAACAGTCCTATGCCAGGAGAATATTTACATTGATGCGTTTAGCAGACACTTTTATCCAAAGCGACTTACACTTTGTCAACTATGAATTGTTCAGGGCCAGTCTCCCTTAGAGCAACTTAGGGTTAAGTGCCTGTTTCAAGGACACAACAGTGGCAACTGGGATTCGAACCCACAGGCTACTTGCACGCACGCGGTTCCTTAACCGCTACGCTACCAGCGCCCTTACGGTCACCGCCACTTCAGGGTCAGTCTTCTCTTAGTGCTTTGCTCAAAGGCACAGCAGTGGCAGCCAGGATTAGAACTCACAAAATCCAGGCTATTAGCATGTTAGCCAGGTTCCACTGCCCACCAGGAAACATGCTAATAGCACTATATATGCAGTACCTAAGCACTCCAGTAGACACACTGCTGGGTGTTACTGTCATAGACAGTCCTCAAGGTTTATTCATATGCATGTTTGTCCAGGCTGTGGCATCTAGTTCAGCTACTGTGCTATGGGTTGCTGGACTCACATAGAGATGTAGAGCTTCATTGAGTGGCCCACGGGCAGTGATGGATTCTCCAGCACGACTACGGATCTCATTGGGCCGCCGGTATGTAAACTCTGTCCCAGCCGCCTGGAAGTGTCCTGGGCGATCAATGGCCCAGTTAGCATTGATGACTGACTGGCCGGTGGAGGTCCTGAGAGCTGAGGGGTGGGGAGGTGGTGAGCAAATAGGCTTCTTGTGCAGACGGCAGCGGACATGATGGTTAGTCAAGCATCATAGTATAATACATCAATATAACATGAGATAGAACTCAGTTTTACCATCAGGTTTTTAAATTAAATAATTGATTTAGTCTCACCAAGGTAGTTCTTGCTCTTGACAGTCTCTTGGATGTTAATGAATTGTGCTCCTGAGGGGATCTCAAGGACTTTATGGTAGCCCAGTGAAAGCACAGAGTGTGAGAATGTTCCACTGACCAGCTCACAGGAGGTGCCATTGCCAGCACACACACCACACACATCACGCCAGGAGCCCTCACACACCTGGAGACACACACACACACACACACACACACACAATCATGCTATGAGTCCTCACACACCTGGAGATACACACACACACACACCACACCACACACATCACACCATGAGTCCTCACACATCTGGAGATACACACACAGACACACACCACACCATGAGTCCTCACACACCTGGAGACACACACACCACACCACACACATCACACACACAGACACAGACACACACCACACCATGAGTCCTCACACACCTGGAGACACACCACACCATGAGTCCTCACACACCTGGAGACACACACACACACACCACACTACACACATCACACACACAGACACAGACCACACCATGAGTCCTCACACACACAGACACAGACACACACCACACCATAAGTCCTCACACAACTGGATACACACACACACACCACCCCCTCACATCATGCCATTAGCCCAGACATGCCATTAGCCCACACACACACACACACACACACACAAACACACAAATCACACCACGAGTCCTTACACAGCTGGAGAGATATACACACACACACCACTCACACAAGTCCTCACACACCTGGAGAAATGCACACGCACAGTTAAACAAACAGTACACTGCCTGTACTATTTACTGTAGTCAAAACACACATGCCTTTAGGACCCCAATCACTACATAAACCACACACAGCTACACATACTTACCACACTGCTTACACATGTAAAGACCTGCTTACATGAGTGTACACGAGTATACACGTGTACACACACACACACACACACAACATAAGCTTGTACTCTTGACTGTGGTATACAAAACACTCCCTTTTCTCATCTGCCCAGTGGAACACACATCCCAACAGCACTGCACTGACCCAATCAGGGATCAAAACAAAACAAAGCTTTAGCATTTTAATGGAAAGGGCCCTATGATGTCTAAGCCCTATGCACTTAGCTGCAGCTTGCTGGTGTTTTTATCATTAGTATTTGTGCAGCACTGTGCTAGGCAGTATGGAGGAGAAATGTTATTTCCACTGCGAGTGACACAGACAGACATCATGTCAGCCATTTTTGCTGTTTCTTTCACTGTTCTGTTGCTGCCAAGATTACAATCAAACAGGATGGGCAGCTGTGATTACTGGTGCTAGAAACCATGGCCTGGTCCACCATTATCAGACAGTCAGTAATAAAAAACAAACAAACTTGGAATTACAATGAGCAAGATAAGAGATTGACTTTCCTGGTTGTGGTGGTGGTGGGGGGCGGGGGGGGGGGGGAGGACACAATAAGGGGTATGCATATATGATTTAATTCCACACAAAGGGAATGGGAAGTGAGTGATGACATTGCCTCTCTGCATGTCAGAACGCCCCTGGCAGAGACGGCGTCGAAGTCAGACGCAAACGCCGCAGGATCCCACTAATTCCCATCAAAATGAAAAGGAATGTTTGAGGGTCAGATAGTCAGGTATTGCAGGTATGCACATGAAATAGCAGCACAAATACAGGTAAAAACACACACACACATAAACACACACACACACGCACGCCACAGACAGACGGCTCATGATCATTCCAAAGAGACAGTCTTGGCATCCACAGTATTACCTCTCCTGTCCTCTCCTACCCAAATACTTAATTGTGATTTTATGGTTTTATTATTTGATCGTATAATGATTTCTGTGAACCAGCCCATCTACAATAGTTCAAGATAATCAGAAACATGGCTGCCTACACCCCCACCCCCACCCCCCAACTACAGCATCCAGTTCAGGCCTGGGCCCACTATTCCTAACAAACCACATGTGGTGAGGTTTAACACTGAAACACTACACTGACTCAGAGAGAGGCAGAGATAAAGAGTTGCCCATGAGGGACAGTTACAGTGAAATTACATCTCAAGAGAGCAATAATGTCTGCATCAAATAAACATCCACCAAGAGAAAGGAAGGAAGAAAACCTTAGCTGGTCAACATGTGTAAGCTTATCACATGCGCTCAACATACCATGAACTTTCAAACCCCTGATCTTCCAATAACATCAAGAATAAGTCAATGACTTATCAATACCCATTTACTTGTGCAATAAGAAACAACTTCACAAAATTCAAAAGACTGAAACTCTTAATGTTTTGTTCACACCCACACACTGTGCCAAATCCGTGAGTCATGACTGCTAAGCTTTTGTAATGTTTCTCCCCTGCGGCTCATTCTCTCTGTGAGCCAATACCAAGACACATCAACATTAGTCACATGCAAATATGCCTACTACACATTCCTTTAGTTCTGGTTTGCATTTGTGTCACTGAGGCTCATCAACTCAATCAGACATAAATTTAATTAAATTACAGACATACATTTAAATTTCACACATTGCAAAACTAACTTCATGGAGACTCATAGCCTTTTGCTCTACAACTAAATAAGCTCCAATTGCAGATTTATTATGAAAGGAATATTGACCAAGTGTAACACTGTGGCTGAATGATGTTGATGATAGTGTGTTGATGAAAGTGCATCTTAAAAAAACGATTACCCTGAGTTAACAATTGAGTGTCGATGGGCTGAGTGTCAATCAAGATTTACACTGTTATTCAGTATTACCTGTTTTATAGGAAAAGGCTGCGCCGTGCCTTGGCCAGGTGTGACTAGCATGATGTTTGGCTAAGGCTGCTGTGCTAGAGTAGGCACTGGAGCTAGTCAAGAGTCTTACCTGTGGATATGCACTGGAGCTAGTCCAGAGTCTTACCTGTGGAAGGCTGGGCAGCAGTATGCACTGGAGCTAGTCCAGAGTCTTACCTGTGGAAGGCTGGTCACCTGAGGAGGAGCACCTCCACTAGGGCACAACAGCAGGATGAGCTGCAGGCAAGACCCTATCCACTGCTGCTGATGCTTCAGCTGAGCCATGGTGAAGACTGAGTCACACAGTCAGTGGAAGGCTGAGAGTGTGTGTGTGTGTGTGAGAGAGATGTACTGGGCAGAGAGGGGGAATGTGTGCTTTTGAAAACCTCCCACTGAGATCCTCCTCTATCAGAGTTTGGGGTATGTCTACAAATGTGACCTCATGCTGCCCTACCCAGACGGATCTCTTGTTGACCATTCTTTCAACACCACGCACACATACATGAACATGCTTTCCAACACCATGCACACACGAACATGTTTCTTTTCACTTTCTCTCTGTCTTACTACTGTTTAGAAAGAGCTTCTTTCTTGCTTACCCAAACTCAACAAAGTTCCTTGGTATTTGGCTGGGAAAATCAGCTCTTGTATTTCTTACAGATCTCTTGGGGGCTCGCAGGACAGGAAACAAGGAAATAACTAAGAGCTTTTAACAACTGGGATAAGCCCGTGTACACTCAAAGAACCTTTTATTTGAACTCCTAGATGATGGCATTTCTGTCGCTGGGTCACTGGGCTCCCATGACTGAGGGAGTGTTCTGAGGCGGCTCAGAACGCACGCACGCACACTTTGAACGAGAGCACCAGTGTAGCATTTAACAGATGGAGGTGGACTTGGAGTTTCAGGTGTCTGAGCAAACAACTCATGACAACAGCAGAGCACCAAAACCGCCAAACCATTGACCCAACAGAGAGGAAAAGAGATGCAACTACACCATTTATATTGATCTCCTACTACACCTATTTACTCTCATGCTGTATTGTGCCCTGTGGGTAAAACAAGCCAAACCAGTCAGAACTGCCAGACAACCCTGAGGGAATTCATTTGCTAAAGGGGATAGCCACAACATGAAATGTTTGGCAAGTATCAGATATTCCTTTAGCCTGTAATGCTAGACAGCATGCTACACAGGCAGACACACACATACACACACAGGTATGACATATACCAGCATAGTGGGAGGAAAGGAATGTGTGCGGTCTATGGCTCCACTGTCAAACCAACTCAGCACAGACATGACTCACTTAAACCCCTGTTCACTCACTCCAGACACCTGCTCTGCTATTAGTCTTCAAGGCACTTAGCCCATTGAAGGCATTTGAATTCTGTTCAGATCTTAAGCTTTCGCTTTGGTGTTTCTGTTTTTCTGAGGGAAAAACTGTTAAAAATGGTTAAATGTGTTTGGTATTCATTCACCTGTGTAATTTATGCAGATTGCAGTAGCCTGGATTAGCCTGACTGCATCAGATGGCCGCAATTGATTTAGCTGTACTATTACTGTGATGACTTACATTTGTGTGCAGTTGGTTCAAATCTTTAAAATGATCTAAACAAAACAAATCCTACAATAGGATCCTAAACAAACACAATGTTTATGATGTCATTCCATCATCAGTCTGTCAAAGCTGGACTGATCAGTAAATCTAGTTATCTTAAAAATTGTAGTAGGTAGGCTATGGTAAATGCTTTGGAGAACATGCAGATGAGACACAGACAGCTCAATCCTGAACTGTAATGACAAGAGTATTATTTTAGGTATACATAACTATAAACTATTTATTTTTATAAGTACATATATGTTGGCTATATTTTTTTTGAGGATATAGACCTACTATACATAAAGAACCTACTATTTCATTACAAAACGTCAAACAATAGATGACTGCTCCACTCTACAAAAAAGACACACAACACATCCTCGCCAGAGAGAATCCTCTGCTAGGAAACACTGTTGCATGTAGGATGGCTTACGGTAAACTGTAGTGATTGGTGGTTTGATTCAATGAATCAGTGCGAATCATAAAGTTAGTGGTTTTGTAGTGGCTAAGTCACTGGTATGGTATTCAACTTGGTGTTTGCAATGTAACTGATTCATGCAAGTTCCCGTTACATGAATTTAAAAAAAAAAGGAAAGAAAATGTTCTCTTCAAACATTCCTGTAGTGTGTAGACTGTTATCCTTTGGCAGTTGTGTTCAAATGGAATGAATTGTGCCAAGTAGCAGAACAGTGTATTATTCTGTCGGAGACTAGGCCTGTGGGAATGTGTGATGCCTTGGTGGGCCTGTTTAATATGGAATCAAATCAGTGCCAATAATATTTTGTACCACTTAAAAGATTTTCTCATGTGTAATAGAGTTTTGCAGCTGTATAAAACAATCTGTGGTTGTTCAAGTTAGTTTTGTACTTGCAGAAGAATTTTGTGCATGTGCGCAAAATAATATATATATATGTGTGTATGATTTGCATATGTGTAGAGCAGTTTTGTAGCTGTGGAATTAATTTCTCTGTGTGCAAAAAAAAAAAAAAAAAGAAAAGAAAAATAGGCCTTACCTGCAGAAATATTTTGTGCACATATGAATAACATATGAAAAACATTTGTCCACTGGGATTTGGGTCTTTGCATGTATAATTACACAGAAATTGGAAGAAGCGAGACATTGTGTGAAACAATGGATATACAATTTACAATTTTGCCACTGTTTTGTCGTTGCAGAGGAGATCTTGACAGCGTTTCTGAAGAGCGAATCATCACATTGCATTGCCTACTGACTAGCTGATCAGCGTAGGTAAGGTAAGAGAATTGATTGCTTCTATTTACTAGAACTGTGTCTCTCTGACATGATCAATTCCTCCTATCAATGCCGGGATATATGGGTCTCTCTGAATACAACATTAAAATAGGTAACAGTCCTACATGCTGTGCCTCATTCTATTAAGCTGTTATGGCCACCTTAATACCTATGTGCTGACACCGAAATCCTTAGCTTACCTTCTAAACCATACCCATGTATACCTATGTGACTGTTATACCATCCTGCAGGTTCTGGAAACGTGACCATAAAAAGAGTTAATCACGAAACAAATCAGATCGGTGAAGTGTGTGTGTGTGGGTTGTTTGACTGGAGTATTCTGGCCAAATAAAGCAGCTCCCAGACTGTCTGCTACCTCCTTCATTCTAGAGACAGTACTGGCAGGCCAGTGAGAAAACATGTCATTCAGGGGGTGCAGGGCAGGGAGTCCGGCCACCATCTTAAACCTGTCAGTGACGAACAGGACTACTTGGGCTAAAATACACACACTCTTTAACTCGCACACACTTTTTCTAATTAAATGAGCACAAGGCAATGTGTAATACATCAGGAGTGAGGGTGCAAAACAATTTAGAGTACAAGTAAATATTTAAAATGTATTTTTCACTCGCCACTTTAGTCACACTCACTGAATGCTTAATTAGGCACACCTATTTAACTGCTCATTAACACAAATATCTAGTCAGTTAATGCAATGCAGTGCATTTAGGCATGTAGACATGGCATATGGGCTGACGTTGGAACTGGGCATCAGACTGGGGAAGAATAAAGTGCATCTCTGGCAGCACAACAGATAGTATAGGTCCCAAACAGGTCTGATACGGACCTTTACAGCTCTAACCAAGACATTGCAATGCATTTTGGAGGGAACTGTCTGAAAACTCAAGTATCTTGTCAAATGTACTATATGTTTTTTAACAGACTAAGGAAACATGGATAAAGCCAAATGCATTTCCAAGACTTACCGTCTCTTGAAGGGCTGAGACAAATCATTGGCAAAGTGAGGTGATATCATATTAGGGGGTGTGGGCCTAGCCAGCTGTTTAGACTTCTTTGATAGCACATACACATGACATGAGTAAGCAGTTAAAGAGAGACAACATGTGGTAGAAGACAAACAGCCAGAGCAGTGTGTGGAGCTGTAGCAATCAGTAGCACAGCAAAACTGCAGAGTGCTCTGGGTGTTGGATAAGAGCAGAATTAAGCTATTGTGGTGTAACCCAGTGGAACAGCCACCCCAGAAGCCACCACCAAACTTCCCCAAACCACCAAACACTGCAGAGCCTTATTGACATATACTGGTAGAAGATGCTTAGAGGTGTTTGATGGTAGTACAGTCACCAATGTCATGCTGTAAAGGCTATTTATTTTTTTCTTGTGCTTTCTTACCTTGAACCCAGAGCTGCACAGTGCATATCCGGTGACACTTTATTTGAGTCTTCATGAGGTTGACATGAGCCTGTTATAAACATGACATGACAGGTATCATGGACATGAATGACATTCAATTCATTGTCATTAAGTGTCATTTGTTTTTTGAAATGCAGACTTCGGGATGCAGACATTACAAAAACCGAATGACCCTCAATGACAACAGTCATAAACATCAATGAAGTATCATTAATGTTCATGATATGCGTCATGTGATGTTTATAACAGGCTTGTGTCACCCTTATGTAGACCCCTTCAAATAAAGTGTTACCGCATTTCCTAGATGGCTGGTGGGAAGAACACGGCCTGTCATGTGACAACCGAATGAGTTTGAAGATTGACAATTGGACACCAAAACAGGCAGTCTGATAGAAAGAGGCCTCAAATAGTGGCCATTTGTTACAGTGTTGCTTTAATGGGCAATTGATGTAAGTGTTTTACCTCACACAGTAAAGCAACATACACTCTTTTCAACAATATCTCATTCTTTTAACACCTCATTCGCATGAACAAGAAAGCGACAAAACATCCAAACACAGCTTTTTAATTCTGACTTCCAGGAAAATAATAAATTAATTGTGGCAGTAATTAGTTTCTGTGAAGCATGTGACCTTTCTACATACATTTACTAAAATTATTTTAAAGCTGAGACTTTAAGGGCCAGTTTCCTATATTTGAATTCAACCTATTCAACCTTTGACAAATGCTTTTTAAAGTCTTAGACCAGGCTGAATTCATGTGTGTATATTAAACGTTGTAGGTTTCCAATGTAGTCTCTCTCTCTCCATACATATCTCATTCAAACCATTCGCAGTCCGGCAGCAGGATACAAGCTGAGAGCCAGAGCCTGGGAAACTGTATGTTGACGACCCAGGAATAACATGCCTCCCTGCTGAGGCTGCGTGCTCTAGTGGAGACAAAAGTCTTTGTCAAAATGCCACCAGGGGGCGCTCTAATGCAGACAAGATGAAGAGGCACTGAAAACAAGGCGGAGGAAGTAATGCTTCTGACCAGAGGTTCTCTGCATGTCTCTCTCTCTCTCTCTCACACACACACAAGAAACATGGAGGAGGAGCTGATACTTCATACCAAAGGTTCTCTGCATGTCACACACACACACACAGATGTGTGCGCACACAAACGCACACGCACCTACGCTCATCTTCTGCGTTTGTTGGTCCTCTGTTTAATTGCAAAGAGGTTCTCATCTGCAGGTTGCGTTCCAGAGAGTCCCTTAGCGGCTTTCCTCTCCCTCGCTCTCATCTTGTTCCTTCTCTTCCTGGCGTTGTCCCCTCTGGAGGCGCTGAAGAGCATGCCAGAGCTATCGGGGCTCCACTCCTTGGGGCCCCGAGGGAAGTCCTCGCCTTCCGCTAGGAACAGCTGGGTGGCTCTCTTCTTCTTCTTCTTCTTCTTGTTCTGTGTGGCCGGGGGTTGGTTTGGCCCGCTGCGCGGTGGGGTGGGGGTCCCCCTCCATGGATGCCCCTCGGGGCTCGGGTTCAGAGGGGGTTTCTGATGAGCTTTCCTGTGGATGGGTCTTTTGAGTTGAGCGTTTTTCGGTTTTGAGCTGGCCTGTCTGAGGCTGTGGTGTTTTGGTTTATACTGTGTGGGGTGGTTGTATTGGCCCTGAGTATGGGTCTTCTGTTTCTTAGGGGGTGTTGAGTAGACCACTTCCTCGGTTTGAGAGTCAGGAGAGAAGTCAAGCTGGCCAGCCTCCGCCAACGCTGTTTAACACACACACACACACACACACACACACACACACACACACAAAGGGCATCTGTTTAGAGGACATGTACAAATTATAGAAGTAAAGATTCCAGAACAGAAACAGAATTATTTCTGTATAGAGAAGCTTGTGTCAGTTTGGATTGCTGTATGTCATCATCCATTTCTATGAGTGCTACAGCCTGTGCCTGTGCCTGTGTAAATGTCTGTGTCCTCACCATTGGCTTTCTTCCGAAGGTGATGTTCACGGCGCTTGAAGTCTTGAGGTTTGTCATAGTGGGTTATGAATGGGAGAGTGGGATATGTGCCACTGAACATCCGCTTGTCGGAACACTCCTAACATGCATGGGTATACACAGAGATCAAAATCAGACACAATTTTTGAATCAGACCAATGTTCCCTAGGCACTAACCATAGGCCCTAAACACTCAAAGACTTACAGGACAAGTTCAGTTTTTACACTTACTGACCACTTGGTGAGTTGCATGTCTATCCAATGAAAGTTGAAAGAGTTTTAGGAAAGACTACAGCAGGGCATCTATGCAGCCATTCTCTGGGTGAGGGGGTGTTACCGCAACAACCAAAAATTCTTAGAACAGCAATTAGAAAACAAGGCTTTAAATGTAAAAAAACCCCAAACATGTCTTTTAACTGGGATGAATGAACCAATCCTGGTGTTTTGGTTAAAGTGATAGCTTGTGTAATTCCAATTGTAGCCCTGCAGTCTGTGCTTGCCAAGTGCTGTCAGTAGGAAGGAGAACGAAAGACTTTCGTACAACACAGACCAAATAGCAAGCGCGCTGCTTATGCTAACAGAGTGGCATCATAAGTTCACTTTCACTTCTGTTACTCACCCTACCATTCAGTTAGCTTTAGCATTAGCTGCTGGTTCACTATTTGGTCTGTATTGTTCCAAATTCTCTCATTCTCTTTCCTGTGGAGAGCACTCAGCAAGCTTGTAACAGCAGGGCTATGATCAGAATTACTCTGGACTATCGCTTTAATGCTAGTTAAGTCTTTGAGGATGCAGGGCATATGGCATAAGGTAGACGCTGAGATTCAGTCATAAATAAGGAGTCATGGGAGCAGCTATGTGCTAAGTGTGCTCTCCCTCCAGTGGGTGAGTCCCAGAGACCGCTCAGTGGCCCAGCACTGGCTTCTACTGGACCTGGGAGGCTACACAGCACAGCACAGCACAGCACAGCAAAGCACAGCACACACCAGTTCACTTACAAAACCAAAGTGGCCTTTCTGGGAGCAGTTACAACAGTAGGGAGGAGTCCGGTGTGCTTGAGGGTTTGATGGCTTACATGGGAGACCAGTACGAGTCTAGAGAGAGACAGAGAGAGAGAGAGAGAGAGAGATATGGGAGGGAGTGAGAAAAGACAGAGAGAGAGAGAGAGAGAAGGAAGGGAGTGAGAAAAGAGAGAGAGAGAAGGGAGTGAGAAAAGATACATAATGGAGTTAATAGAAATCTACCTGCAGAACAATGTAAACTGGTAACTGAGGCATCACCGAAACCAACTGGTAGCTTCTTTCCATCTTCACCACAAAGCATGTGTAGAAACACACACACACACTTCCTCATGTGCAAGCACGTGGATGGGAGGCAGCCTTGCTGTGTTGGCACCTGCATTAGAGGAATGCTCTCTGCTATCGCCAGTCCACTTCTTTTTCAATCATCGTCCTCTCTCCTCTCTTCTGACACCAGCCATGAATGGAGATGGCTGTTTATCAACACAACATCCCCCTCGCTCTCTCTCTCGCCTCCACTTTCATCACTGAGCAGCCGCCCCTCCCCCCCTCCAAACAGGGAGCGGATGCTTTTTGGGCAGGAGCAGATAGAGGTGGTGATTAGGAGAGCTATCAGTACAGCGGTAATGACTTAGCTGATAGAAGTGCTAGTTTCTCACAGAGACGCTCCCTGTCTGGAAAGCACAGCGCACAGGCGGTCACAGCTCACTGCTTCTCCTAAATACACCCCTATACACACACTATATGTTAGACTAACACACTGACACACACACACACTATGCGTGCATAATCCCAATAAAAACTGAACTAATATGTTTGTTTGTTTATTGTCTATTAAAATGAAAATACACTTGGGTTTGATCTGAGACCGACAATAAGTTTATATTCTGAACAAGTGACATTAGTTTGTGAGGATCTGAGCAGAAACAGAAGGATAATATATGCCCAGATTATGGAGGCTGGAATTGGCAGTCATTAACCAAATTCCACAGTAGAGGGCAAAAAGGCATAAACACTAACTCAGGTATAGTCTCACCCACTTATGTCAATCTCAGTGAAGTACTGTACAGAAGAATCAGCTATATATATTTACATGTCATGTAGATATGCATGTGTGTGGGTGTGTGCACGTGTGTGTGTGCTTGGAAGAAGGATGCAAAGAATTGTGGAAATCTACTGACATGCATGAAACACAATGTTGTGTTTGAAAAGAAAAAAAGCCTCCTGCAGCCTTTTTACCCCTCTCTCTCTCTCTTTCTCCCTCTGTCTCTCTCTCTCTCTCTCCCTCCCTCTGTCTCTCTCTCTCTCTCCCTCCCTCCCTCCCTCTTTCCTTTTCCGCTTGAGTAGTCTGCACTGTGGTGTTAAAGCGCTTTGTCATTATCTGCTGGGCTGGTGGCTCTCACAGCATCTCCATCACAAAGGCCAAGAGATCAACAGACACACACACACACACACACACACACACACACACACACACACACAGCCACCAACACTCAGGTTCACACTCACATCGAAACGCACACACACACACACACACTCTCATCTCTCATGCAAATTGGCCTCCCGACCCCGCCACCCCCCCCTGACCTTGAGCTTCCGTTATCGCTGGGCGTTCATATCCAGAGGAGAGGAGAAGAAAAGAAACGAGATGCAGGGAGAAAAAAAAACCTCCCGCCTCTTTTCTTTCTGTGCCACTCATGGTGGTGGAGGCCTGTGCTCCAACACCTTTATTAATTACCTCGCCTTCATTGGGCTTCTATCGCTCACATCTAAATGAATGACATGCCACCCGTTTGGCCTTAGATAAACCCTGGAGGGAGAGGAGGGGGTCCTCACTCACACACACACACACACACACACACACACACACACACACACACACACACACACACACACACAAGGTAGGGCCTAAACCTTGGCAAACAGGAGCAGGAAGCTGCACAGTGTAGCCTGTGGCACAGGACTGACAGACTCTCCTGCAGCACACTGAAAAGTCAGTAGGCCACTTGTGTTTGTCACTAGAAAAGGCATCAGATTAAGGATGGTCAGTAGGCCACTTGTGTTTGTCACTAGAAAAGGCATCAGATTAAGGATGGTCAGTAGGCCACTTGTGTTTGTCACTAAGAAAAGGCATCAGATTAAGGATGGTCAGTAGGCCACTTGTGTTTGTCACTAGAAAAGGCATCAGATTAAGGATGGTCAGTAGGCCACTTGTGTTTATCACTAGAGTTGGCGTCACATGAAGGAGAGTGAGTAGGGCACTAGAGTAGGCATCAGATAAAGGATGGAATGAGTAGGGCACTAGAGTAGGCATTAGATCAAGGATAGAGTCAGTAGGGCACTAGAGTAGGGATTAGATCAAGGATAGCGTCAGTAGGGCACTAGAGTAAGCATCAGATCAAGGATGGAGTGAGTAGGGCACTAGAGTAGGGATTAGATCAAGGATAGCGTCAGTAGGGCACTAGAGTAGGGATTAGATCAAGGATGGAATGAGTAGGGCACTAGAGTAAGCATCAGATCAAGGATGGAGTGAGTAGGGCACTAGAGTAGGGATTAGATCAAGGATAGCATCAGTAGGGCACTAGAGTAGGGATTAGATCAAGGATAGCGTCAGTAGAGATCAGGCCTTATTCACATAGAAACTGTGTATTCGCGGTCTGTATCCGTTTCTGTCCATCTGCGGTGCGTGTATGTTTGTGTGATTCATTCACACTGGTCACAGTCTCCTACGCCAACCTGTCTGAGTACTCTTTAAAGTCAATGGACACACACGGCAACCTGTCTGCCTGTCAATGGAGACACCCAATGCAGTGTGTGGCACACGCTAAAAAATAGAACTTTCTATTTCAAGCAGGCAGCATCAAACCGGCAAAAAAAAACAAAAAAACAAGTGAGTGGACAAACTCGACCAATCACAGTCCTTGCAGTGTGTGAAAATGAGGAGGGCGCAGGAGGGTAGTGTGACATGTGTCTGCATGTTTAATTTGTGCTAAAAAAACTTTGACAACACTAAGATAGATCTTGGCTTTCGTTTATTAACTCATAGATCAGCTGATTGGATATGGCAATGTCTTAATATCAGACTTTTACACTTAGCAAAAGTCCATTATCAAGAAATATCAGAATGTAATACGAGTCCCACTGAAGTGAAAAGAGCATTCTAGAGAATTACAAAGAGCCGTGTAATAAGTTATTTCACATTTTATGTATGAATCCAATGCCCAAACATGTAAAATATAAGCAGCCTAAGTCAGTGATTGTCAGTTTATTTAAAAGGATGACTCAAAAGTACTGAATACAAATCTATGGCATCTATTGCAGTGAAAATGGGCCAGTCTTGGAGGGTGATGGTCAGAGATGTTAAAATATGGGATGTCTTCAGCCATATGATAAGAAGAATGAGGGAAACACACCCAATCTCTCTGCAGCCACAGGCCAGCCACTCTGGGCTCACATCACGAGACAGAGGGCTTGGGTGAAGAGGCTGTGGGATTGTTTACAGGAGGAGACTGATCTGGTGTGCAAGTGACTTAACCGCACTCATATTCACCTCACTCACACTCCTCCCTCCAGCTATCAATCAATCACACCATCCATCCAATCTATCAGTCAACAGAAAATGACTTTGGCCGACTCAAACCAGACAGACAGGCAGACAGACCAACCTTCCTCTGTCAAATACAAAAGCATTAGTACAGACATTCTTGCACATTCATTGAGGAGATACGAAACACTACACGCACAGCCACACACAAAACTGTGTACACCCCCCCCCCTCACCCCACCACCTCTAGAGAAAGTAGTCTAATCCTTAAACCCACATTAGGCTCCAAGTGTTAGTGCCTACAATGTGAACGAGCAAACAAGCTTTGTGTGTGTGGGCGGATTAGAGCAGCCCAGCCTGCCTGCATCTGGTTAGAGCTCTGCATACGTTACCTTACACCCAGGGGAAAACACAAGTACACACACACACACTCTCTTCCCCTCTCTGTCTCTCACCCTCTCACACACACACACACACCAAGTCAGCCAGTTAGTACAGCCGATGTTTTCATGAAAGAGAGTGCAGAGAGGGAAAGCTAAATTCTCGAGTCTGAAAGAGAAGCCACCATCCCCCCCTCTGCCCAGCATATCCCAGAGCCAGTGCCAGGGCATGTTCATCCTGTCCTCAGCAGTGGGACCAGGGCATGTTCATCCTGTCCACAGCAGTGGGACCAGGGCATGTTCATCCTGTCCACAGCAGTGGGACCAGGGCATGTTCATCCTGTCCACAGCAGTGGGACCAGGGCATGTTCATCCTGTCCACAGCAGTGGGACCAGGGCATGTTCATCCTGTCCACAGCAGTGGGACCAGGGCATGTTCATCCTGTCCACAGCAGTGGGACCAGGGCATGTTCATCCTGTCCACAGCAGTGGGATCCAGTCTGAAGATGCCAGTGCCAGGGCCTTGTCCTTCATCTAGCCTGAAGATGCCAAACGAAGGTGGGCATCTCTTAAAGAACGGTTCACACAAACAGCCATCTCTGCTCATAGGCGGGCTAACAAGCTTACAGCCAGCAAAGCATGTGAATGCAGAGTGTGCATGTTCAGTGCACTGCAACCTCATTGCTGGTGTGTGTGTGTGTGTATCTCTTAGGTGTGCAGAAGTTGAGGTTGCTTCCACACTGCAGGCTGTAGGAGACTCTGGCCTCTGATCCTTGCTGCTGCTGCTGCTGCTGCTTTGCCTTCACCGCACAGGAATCCCTGTTAATCTGCTCACAGCGTGCAGTGTGGAGAATAGGATCCTGCAGCGGGGGGGATTTACACCACTCTGCTTAATCTCTTAACACTTCCTTTAACAGCAATCCCATCAGCACTGTGTGGGCCAAACTCTGGCAGCCAGAGTGGGAGGCCTGGGAGAGAGGAGAGAAAAGAAGAGAAGAGCAGAGCAGAGTAGACCAGGAGCCAGAAGAAGAAGAGGACGAGGAGGAGTAGAGAGAAGAGAAGGAGAAGGGGGGAGAGGAGGAGAAGGAGGAGGGAAACAGGACAGGCCAACAGGAACACACACAGACTTGGAGGGCCCAAAAAAAAAGTGACGGCCAGGGAGAGATCAAGAGGGAGTGGGTAGAGCACCCACATGAAAGAGGAGGTTCCTAAATCCAGACTCCCATGGCTTTCATCCACCTGCCCCACTCTGACTGGATCTACTGCTCCAGTGTCTATTGCTTGCCCCCCTCTGGCCTGGAGGCCCTCACTGCTGGACTGCAGGTATATACGCACGCACGCACACACACGCAGACAAGGCCTCTGTAGTTTGACTGCCAAAACACCAAATCGCCAAAACACCAAATCATACACACACACAGTGAGACAGACAGCAGGCAGGAGATCTGAGAGAGAGAGAGAGAGAGAGAGAGAGAGAGAGAGAGAGAGAGAGAGAGAGAGGAGAGAGAGAGAGAGATGAGAGCAGGGGAGGAGGGAGGGAGAGAGAGAGAGATGAGAGCAGGGGAGGAGGGAGGGAGAGAGAGAGAGATGGTGGCAGAGGTGTCCACGTGTGTTTCTATCGACCTGTCCGACCAAGCAGCACCAGTCAAGAGAAAAGCACCACAGCATCTGCCGCCTGCCACAGTACTGATAACCAAACCTGTGTGTGTACACACACACACACACACACACACACACACACACACACACACACACACACACACACACACACACACACACACACACACACACACACACTTCTCACTCTCTTTGACACATGCACATATGCAGGCATGCACACTGATACGCCCTCATGCACATTGGCATAAAACATGCATCTGCTGTCTCCCCCTCTGCCCAGCTAGACTAGAGACTAGAGACTAGAGACTACGGCAACACAATAGCCTTCTTAGCTTCAAAAACTCGCCACCAATCAATCCACCATCTCGATCGGAAGGGTACAGCTGAGAGCCCAGGATTCCTTGCATAATAAAGACCAGGTATTCACATAATGTAGAGGTCTAGAAACTGTATTCTCCATACAGACAGTACAGTCATCAGCACAGATTGGAAGCAGTGCCTTCAAGTTCTACAGCTTTGAAGAAACATTTGCAGAGCAGATTTATGACTGACTGTAAGGACGTCGATGTAGAGAGCAGGTTCATTACAGACGTACATGCAGCCCTGGACGAGCTTTCAAAGCCACTGCCTCAGTGTCTCTAAAGGGTGGCCTCGGCCACACACTCACGGGCCCTCCCCAACAGCCCACAAAGGGCTGCCCCAAGCCAACAGTGTTCTCGCTCAGTCTTGATACACACACACACACACACACACACACACACACACACACACACACACAAAGCAGGTAGTTACCTTCATATCATTGTTCAATGCTTGTCTTCTGCTACCATAAACCACTGCGTGCACAGACACACACTTGACCTGTTTTCCTATTCCAACACAGCCGAGACTCCACACACTCACACACACACAAAACTAAAACCAATGTTGGAAATTCTAACCAAAACATTTGGATTTGTTTGCAAAGCAAAGAACAAAGAACAGGAGCGAGTGAGGATCATTTTTGACTGACGAGGCAATAAATGCGCTCATCCAATAAGGAGCCATTTAACATTCAACTTTGAGTTAAGATGATGGTAAATTAACCTAAAAACAGCATTCAAAAGTTGCCTAGTTTCCCTTTAACTAGAATCAACAGTCTTCGTCAACAAGCTCTTTTATCATGTCAACAGCAAGGCTCAGTGTCGGACTAATGACATCAGCGAGGAAAAGAGGATGATGGAGGGAGAGAAGGAGGGAGGGGAGAGAGAAAGACAAAGAGTGTGAAAGAGTGAGACGACAGAGAAAGAGTGCGAGAAAGAGAGAGAACGGCTTCATCTGTAGTGCAAAGGATTGTAAAAATCTGACTGGACAGCACGCCGAGTGGCTCTCCAAGGACTTCCAATCAATACTACAACACACACACACGCACGCACACACAAACACTTTCTCTGCTCATGCTTCTCCAAATCAACATTTTCCAACAGAATTTCAGCTGTCAGCTTTGAGTAAAATATTCCCTTGAGTAAGCAGTGTGGCTAACACACATATCCACTTGCATGCTAAACAGACATTTGCACTGTCCCTGAAACACACACACACACACACACAATCATCTCTCTCTGCTTTCTCTCAGAGGTACAACTTTGGCTTTCAAACACATGGAGATAAATATGATGTAATAGATCCATCTGGGATGGTCTACTACCAGTCCCCCCCCCCCTCTAATATGCAGGCTTTGCGAGCACACACGGGCACACACACACACACACACCATAAGTCTCATTTAGCAGTAGCACTGACACTCACCGGGGTTTTTCAATATATCTACTGGTTTGTAAATACCCTGCAGGCATAGAACATTTCACAGGTAAATCCATTCCAAGTTCCTCCAGAGGGAGTACTGGAGCTAAACCAGTAGATGGCACTGTGGGGTGCATACACACACACCACAGACACACAAACACACATCTCTGTATGAACACATATGCATTTAGGTCGTTATTTATGCATTTCTACACTATTTACACGTATGTGATGTCTATGTGGGTCTTTTCATATAGTATGAAAAGTATATTTTCATATCTGTATATTTTATGTCTGTCTGTATATTAAGTCTATTTTCTATAGTAGTACAGAAAATGTGTCCAGTTGAAGTGCCCTTAAACAACACCTCTACTAAAACTACGACTCCCACAGTAGTGAGGCTCCTCATGAGGGCACCTCACACACACAAACAGTCAGCCTCTGGCCTTTCACTACTGCGATGCACACGTCTTCTGTCCTCTGCCACGCCTGCTGTGCATCTTGCCCTGGAGAAGGGGCTTTCCCATCCTTGACCAGGACTCCAGCCGGTCCCAAACTCCCTGTCTTTTTGCAACGGCCCCTGGCCCCTGGCCCCTGGGACCCTGCGGTTGACACTGTGCAGCTAATAGGAGTTTGTAAGTTAAGACAGATGCACAGAAATGCTGGCACACAAGCACCCCAGTGTGTGTGTGTGTGTGTGCACCACCACTGTGCTACAGAGCGCCAAGAGCTGAGACTGATGTGACAGAATGCCTTTTCACACCTGAGTGGGCCTGGCATGGGGCAATGGGGGCCAAGAGCTCCCCTAACACAGAAGGGCGCGCACACACACACACACACACACACACACACGCACGCACACACACGCACGCACGCACGCACAACACTCTCTACGCACATATTAGGTCAGACACATAGCCATATGTAACGTGCAGTTACATTAAAAAACAGCCTCTCACACAGTATGCATGTGGACAGGATGAGGCAGTAGTACAAACCTCTGAAGAGAGCCTGTGTCTCACCAAACGTAAAAATGATCCCTGTGTACCTGTGCACACCATGACGACACACTCCCCTCCCGTAGGCATGTGTCCAAGTCAGGGGCCCAGGGGTGGCACGACACCCCCCCCCCCGTAAGTATGTGCCCCAGTGAGGGGCCCAGAGGTGGATGTGAGAGAGGAAAGCTGCAGCAGCTGGCCTATTACACCCATTACAGGCCATTAGAGGCAGCACAAGCACAGAGGCCAACAGCACTGCCCCAGCAACACAGCTAGCTCGCTCACACACACTCTCACTCACACACACACACACACACCGTATAACATATAACATCCACTAGCACACACACAGAGCATGCCCCAGTGCCACCGCTCACTAGCGTGCGCACGCACACGCACACGCGCACGCACACACACACACACACACAATGCCAAGTTTCAGCTCTCGCTCTCTTCCTCATACACACACAAAATGTGTAAAACACATACACGCACACACACCATGCAAGCTACTAGCACTCGTGCTGTTTCCTCATACACACACAGTGTAAATGTGTACGTACACACACACACCACGCCAAATTCTAGCCCTCGCTCTCTTCCTCATACACACATGGTGTAAATGTGTACCCAAACGAATGCATACACACACACACACCCCATATTCCTAGCTCTCACTCTCATCCTCATACACACATGGCGCAAATGTGTACACACACACACACACACACACACACACACACACACACACACACACACACACACACACACACACACACACACACACACACACACAAACAGGATGGTGGTACATATTTTGGTAAGTATTTTCCAACAAAAGCTGACAGAAAACAGAAAAGTCATTCCTCCATGGGGAAGACAGGTCTACATGCAAAACAGACTCAAGTGACAAGAGGAAAGCGACAGTAAACAAGTCCTCTTTCTCTCCCTCCATCCCTCCCTCTCTCTCTCCCTCCTTCCACCACTCCATCCCTCCCTCTCTCTCTCCCTCCTTCTTTGCACCCTCCTTTTGCCCCCAAGCCCGCATGGTAGGCTAGCAGTAACGATGTGGCCTTTTCATTAGACAGACTGGCTAATTAGTGTGTATGTGTGTGTGTGTGAGAGTGTGTCAGACTGACTGACTGCTCTGTGCTGGCAGCCCATTTCATGCTTTATCACGTTTTTTAATTGACAAACAACCTGCTCTTTTCTCCAAGACTGAGGTCTATATTCTACCCCCCACAGCGCACGCGTGTGTGTGTGTGTGTGTGTGTGTGTGTGTGTGTGTGTGTAGGGATGTACACAGATGTTGGTGTGTTTCCCATGATGGTAGTGCACTTCAAATTTCTGTCACACACTCGTGCACACACACACACACACAGAGCCACAGTGCACCGTAAAGAGGACCAATAGAACATAGGATAAAAATGATACATTGCCCCCCTTCAATGTGAGACACAGTGCACACACGCACGCCCGCCCGCACGCACGCACGCACGCACGCAAGAACAGAAAGACCATTTTAACTGATAGAGGATGTGGGCTGAAGTCAGGGCTCATCGGTATAGTTCTACATAAATGACTACAGTTTTATTACAGTGCTATTTCAGAAGGGTTGTGTGTTCACATGCTCATTCTCAAACGCAGGCACACGCACGCACGCACACACACACACACACACAGGTAAGACTTACCGTGACATGGAACTGCCTCCATATCTGTGGGCAGGCCTGAAAAGAGAGAAAGAGTGACTGTCATCAGACCTGGTAAAAAAAAAAACAGCCTTTTCCACTAGGATATGATCCTACAGACACCATTCAGTCAGGGCCAGAGTCAATGCACTCGGAGTATGTGTCTGCTGCTGCTGGTGAACACACTGAGCTCTGTCCTCACCCAAGAGAACCAGAGGAGGAAAAGAAGAGAAGAAGAGGGGAAGGGAGGAAGAGCAGGACAGAAGAGGAGGGCAACCGTGTATAAGGTCTGAGACATGACCAAACGAGTGGAGAAAGAGAGAAGCAGTGGCCAAACGAGTAGAAAGAGAGAGAACTAGTCCATTCAGACTTGGATGTGGAACAGCGGAAAACAGGGAGCACAGGGGGGAGAAGGACAAGTAGAAAAATGGAAAAGTAGACTGTGGCCAAAGCATTCGCTCTGCGTCGTTTCGACATCTCCGAGAAAATTGAAAATGCCAAGGGCACTGCAGCTACACTTATTCATTCAGTTATCTAACCTATTCAATCCCAGAGAGGGAAGAGGGGGAGGGGGTAGGGCAGCAGGCGGGGTGTGTGTGTGTGTGTGTGTGTGTGTGTGCCCCTGTAGGGCTGCTCTCTGGCAGGCAGCTGAGTTTGTTTAAGGAAACATTTAAATAGTACCATCTTTAAGAATAGCATTAGAGCCCCTCTTGCGTGGCGCCCAGCTGGGGCCTGGACACAGTGTCGGAATACTGGGCTGGAACACTGGGCTGGAATACTGGGCTGGAATATGGGAGTGGGTTTGTGTGCTGTGCAACTGGGAGAGGAAGGCAGCATTCACGCGGCATTCTCCTGCAGCTCCATATTAGGACATGAACCGCTGGGGTTGTTTACACACAATGAATAAAATACACAAATATGGGTCCGTGTGTTTATAGTCATATAGTCATTAGGGTGCTTAAAAAAATTGTATTGTATGTATGTATTGAATCGTATGTATGAAATGCATGAATTGTATTTACCTGTTTAAGTTAACTCTCTATACTGAAGTTAACTAAAAAAACAAAACTGAAAGAATGTTCGAATTCAGAAGATAATTTTACTGGACTCACACACATACACACAAAAATAGTTCAACTAACAATTCACCAAAAAAAGGCTAAAACAGTCCAAATGCATGCAATCTCCAATACAAACACATCCATCAATATAAAGGCTAAAGTCTCTGACAAAAATAAAAATAACTGCATGAGTCCAAATAAGCACAAGCTTTTCATAGTGCATTTACTGCAGAATGCAGCTGATGTGATGACTAGTGAGTATTTGAATATTGTAAGGACCACATTTTTTTTTTTTTATTTTAACTGGGTATTTTACTTTCAATGGCCTTCATCAAAATCCCTGCTTATTTAAAATACATGTTATAGAGTGAAATTGATTTATTTCTAGGGGATTAAACTCTTTTGCACTAAGCACTAAGCCCAGTTGCTCTTTCAACTGAACACTGTGGAGCTGATAGAATGGCAGCATGGGAGTGTCAGCAAGCTTTTTAACCATCAGCCTCCAGCTCTGAATCCCAACCCGAGAGCCGCGGGGTGAAACTGGAGCAGGAGTCTGCCTCAGCAACAAAGGAGAGAGCAGAGAGCGCCGACAGACAAATAAACAGAGAGAGAGAGAGAGAGAGAGAGAGAGAGAGAGAGAGAAAAGGAAGCGTTGGCCACTGTAGGTGGCCTTCCAGAATGCAGCAAAGACTAACCTCCCCCCTCGCTGGTGGAGCTGCAGAGCTGTCAATCAATGCTGCCCCACTCTGCTCTTCTGGCCTCAGTCCTCTTCCTCTCTTACCTGCCGTCCTCTTCCCTACACACACTCACCTCCTCTTCCTCTCTTACCTGTCGTCCTCTTCCCTACACACACTCACCTCCTCTTCCTCTCTTACCTGCCGTCCTCTTCCCTACACACACTCACCTCCTCTTCCTCTCTGACCTGCATCCTCCTCCCTACACACACAGCCAATCCCACAGAGTCTTCTCTATCCAGCATCACTCCCATTCTTCTTGTCTTGTTAAGCCCAGCTCATCCCTCTCTGGCATCCCCCAGATTATTTACACAGAAACAGTACTATAGCGTTCTTTTGAGATCAACGAGCATCACTCCCATTCTTCTGGCTTCTTTTCATGTCTCTCCATTTGCCCAGCAGAACCTTGCACTTCACCCCCCCATTCCTATGCCTGCATCACTTGCATCATTCTTACTGTGTTTCTCTCTTCTGTTCATCTCACAGCCTCTCAGAGGAGGACGACAGAAAGAAAGAGAGAAGAGAGAAGGGGGTAGAGAGAGGGAGGGAAGGAGAGAGAGAGAGAGAGAAGGAGTGTTTTGGTTGTCGGAGGTGACGAGTGGAGCGTGTGTCACATTCACAGCCTGTGAAGCGTCTGTCCTAATGAGAGAGACCCAACAGCCCATGACACACACACACACACACACATAGACACAGAGACAGAGAGAGAGACAGACAGAGAGAGAGACTGGCAGACAGATATGTGTAGTGACTCACGTCTTGAAAGTGGCCCTTCATGTTGCACCGGTGGCAGTGTTTGTGCCAGTAAGACTGTTCCAAACACACATCCTGCATGTGCCCAGGCAGGCCACAGTTCCTGCAGTAGAACTGGGGACAATCTCTGTAGAGGTGCCCGCACTGACCACAGTGCAAACAGGAAAAGAGCTTCTATACAAAAGTGGACACAAATGCACACACACACATCCACACACACAAAGAGAAACAGTGAGGCAAGTTTAGTGCAAGTGCAACTTCAGTGCAATCTTACTTCATAAATAAATACAAACACTCACGAGTGTCCAAACATGTGCACATATGGGCACATATGGGCAATAGAAATGGCTGAACTGGGTGCTTTCTCAAGCATCCTTCATCATGTATGCCTACAACACATCCTGTAGATGGATGCCAGTCGATGTGCTGTAGAGGATGATCTGGCACTGTAGGCACAGCCCTACTGGCACTGTAGGCACAGCCCTAGCAGACCTACCTGTGGTCTGGGGCAGCTCTTGGACAAGTGGCCAGTCTGGCTGCAGTTGTTGCAGACGATGCTCTTCTCTGTGTAGTAGCGCCTCGCTGGCCTGCCGGCCGACCGCCTGTCGCTCAGGGTTTTATTGAAGATCTGAGCCTGTCAACAACATGGATACCATTGCATCCTCCTGCACATTTACACACCACTCCTTTCACACTTTACTGCAATGACACACAACTGTTCTCCTCCCTTTTATTCTTGAAGTGTGTATGTGTGTGTACGTCATGTAGGTCTATGTGGATGCATGTTGTGCAGGAGCTACACACAACACTAATTTCCTTCTGGATAAATCTAGCTACCTATCTCTGAATCTCTATCTCTCTATTGATGAATCACCCCCAGTCCTCAGCCAGTGCTCCCACTCCTCTGGTGCCCACTGCACTGATGGAGGTCATGTATACTAGATATGTTATTGGAGAGTTTGAAAAGAGAGGAGAGTTTCTACTAAGTTTATGAGCACATTACCATTTGGTCCCTCTGTGAAACCTTCCAAAGGCTGCTATCCAAGTCATCTGCAAGAGAAGAGAGAGTGTTCAGGAAGGGCATTACAACCCTACAGTATGTTGGATTGAATATTGTCTAGGGGACCACGTCTTTTCGCTTACATTTCTATTAAAATGAATTAACCCAGTTATTTAATTAACTCAAATCATTACATTTCAACATACTAAAAATATGTCAAAAATACGTTGAAAAAGCGGGTTTGAGTTCACAGGAAGGCTCACTCCCCGCAGTGATATTATTTATAAGTCTGCCACTCTCTTGAGACAGAGAAGCAGTTGAGATGAACTACAGCTGTGGCCCACACAAACACACCACTAAACAGCTGCACAAGGAGACAAGCAGGCAGAAAGCTCAAATATTTGTGTAGCAGTAAACACGTCAGAACCATGGGACAGATCAAGAGGGACAGACAGAGAACAGGGAACGAGATCCAAAGTTTGCAGTGAGAGGACAAGGGCAAACTCCCTTAAGCAAGCGTACACATATCACATTGGACTACATCAAGTCATTTACATGCTAACTTCAGTTAAGAAGCAGGAAGAAGTGGATCATCTCAAATCATGTAAAAGCCGTGCTGGCCATAGAAAAGAGCAGAAGTTGACATCTGATTTAAGAAAGGTGTGAGCAGATCCTGATCTGGTCCCAGGCTTTCAAAACTGTGTAATCTGGATCAAAGTGATTTGGAAATCCCAAGTTTTGCTATCTGTGATCAGGGCTCAGTTATTCAAGAGTAATTATTGAGAGATCACTTTGATCCAGATTAAACGTTTTTTGAAAAACAGAACCCTGAACATCATCTCTTATTTGGCTATTTGGCTAAGTCTTCTCGACTGTGCAGACCAGCTGTGGCACTGGGCTACATATTTTCACAAACATGTAAAGATGCACTGCACACAACCCCCTTCTAAAAGCCACACTGGCTTCAGCCGGTGGACTTGCAATTCTTCAGTTTTTATGCTAATCACAAAAAGCTTTTATCAGAATTTGGCATTGCATGCGAACGCGCGCGCGCACACACACACACACACACACACACACACACACACACACACACACACACACACACACACACACACACACACACACACACACACACACACACACACACACACACACACACACACACACACACACACACACACACACACACACACAGCTCCCCACCACAAAGGACAGGAAATGTTCCTTTAATCCCTGCAACGCCACGCCCTAATATGGGCAAAACCAATCTGTCAGTCACGACCCACCAATCAAAGAGCACAGAGGCCGACACCCCCACCCCAAAAAACACACAAAAAACACTTCACTTCCATATGTGCCCATTTCACACCCCTTTGCAAATATATGCACAGTGCAACCCGTCTATTCCCAGCACCAACATACCTCAAATGGTGTCGGTATGACAAAACTACACAGCACACAGACAGCTAGGCTGCCAAGCTCAAGTCCAGAATGGACAGCTTCTGATGGAAGACTAAGTCAATTCAATTCAATTCAATTGAGCTTTGGCACAACAAATAGTTCATTGCATTGCCAAAGCATGATGTATATGTATGCATATGTGTGTGCATGTGTGTGTGTGTGTGAGTGAGAGTGTGTGTGTGTGTGTGTCTGTCTCTTTCCCCTAATGATCACCCTGCCTGCAAGACTACCTGTCTGCTTACCTGCACCTAATCACAATGAAATACGCTGCTGAGCATATATGGCCTACAGACTAACAGACTCTCCTCCACGCAAGGAGGGGCTAAGGGACTATCTGGGACACAAGGCTCTTTCTCAAGCAACTCATGCCACAGGAGAGGAGAGGGGGGTCCACAGGGAGAGAGACAGACGGGTAAAGTGGGGGAGAGGGAGACCCAGAGACGGGGGGGGGGGGAAAAGGGGGGGAGAGGGAGACCCAGAGAGAGAGAGAGAGAGAGAGTGGGAGAGGAGGAAGTGGGAGAGAGGGAGCAGACAGGGGTGGGTGATAGGGTGGGTGAGGCGACAGATGCTACCTGTCCGTCTCTTAGGTACGTTAATTAAATAAGAGCCAAAGAGGAAATGAAGGGAGCTTGGATTTGTTTGTTTCTATTTAGGTGTGTGTGTGTGGGGGTGGGGGGTGGGGGAGGGGGTTGTGGGTGTGCACAGGGACTTGGGATGCTCTTCAGGCTAATGTATTCCAGCTGACTAATAGTCTGAGAGAGGGAAAGCTGCTTGAGCCTCAGCAACTGTCGCCAGGCCCAGGGAGAACAGAACGGATGTGTACGTGTGACTAATTAAGCATGAACATCCTCTCGAGAGAGAGAGAGAGAGAGAGAGAGAGAGAGAGAGAGAGAGAGAAAGAGGGAAGGAGAGAGGGAGAGAGAGATGCAAGCAGTGTCTTCTTTGCAGTTGAGAAGGATGCATTTCCTGTTGGCAGTTATTTTCTTGCCCGTTTCATCATCACTACAGAAGATGCACACACATCATCACTCCATAATACACACAGACACGCAATCATCACTCCAAAATACACACACACACCATCACATCATAAAACACACACCTACCATCATCAATACACAAGATGCACACTCATTGACCATCAACACACACACACACACCATCACTGTACAAGATACACAGATACGCACACACACGCCATCACCACTACATAACACCCCCCCACACACCATCATCACTCTATAAGACCTGACACACACCATTAGCACAAATAACACACACAAACCACCATGACTCCACGAGACAAACACACACATCATCATAACTCCATACTATACACACACACCACCATGACTCTATAACAAACACATACACATCATGGCTGTATAAGATACAAACATACAGTACATGCCACCAACACACACACACACACCGCCACATTTCCAGAAACACACAAACTAGACAGGACCTGTGCACTGTTTACATACGCCATTTTATTTACTCCTTATTATATCTACTCAAGCGCTCTCTCTCTCTCTCTCTCACACCCTCTCTCACTCACACAGAGAGAGAGAGAGACACACACACATACAGACACACATACACATACAGACACACACATACAGAGAGACAGACAGACAGACACAGACACACACACATATATATATATATATATATATATATATAGAGAGAGAGAGAGAGAGAGAGAGAGAGAGAGAGATGGACAGAGAAAGAGGGAGAGAGAGAAACACATACACAGACAGACAGAGAGATAGACACACACGCATACGGAGAGAGAGAGAGACAGAGTGAGAATGAGAATGAGAGAGAGAGAGAGTGAGAGTGAGAGAGTGAGAGAGAGTGAGAGAGAGTGAGAGAGTGAGAAAGTGAGAGTGAGAGAGAGACACTCCCCCGGCCCTGAGGTCTCTGGGTAACCCCTAACAACACCTCTCAAGTGTAACCATGCAGCCCTTCCAGCCCAAAGTTGTGCTCCAGAGCAGCTGTGTGCCTGAGAGTGCGCGTGCGTGTTCAAACCCCCCCCCCCCCCAAAAAAAAACATCAAAGCTCCATCTCTGACCCAGGCTTTTAACCAGGCATCACGGAGGTCACCCCCACACAGGCCAAGACGGCCTTCTTTTGTGCCTCTCTGTTGATTTGGTCCGTTAAAGCATCAGACATCACAATGCAAGCGGAAGGAGCCGGGCTCTCTCTGTCCCACACACAATGCAGACTGCATCAGATTAAAATGGGTATACATAACAATAGAGGCGGTGCTCGCACTCTCCCTTGCTCTCGCTTTGTGTGTGTGTGTGTGTGTGTGTGTGTGTTGGGTTGGGTTGGGGGGGCAGACAGACACACAGACAATGAGAAAAGAGGGCAGGAAACCGATATAAGGTCCTCGTAACATAATCCCTTTTCTTTAACCGTAGCCTTTTCCGGTTCGGGAGGTTAAACACTTAAAAATAAAAGCAAGTGTGTGGGGGCAGGAGGGGGCAGCAGCACTTTGAACAAATCTTGGACATGTAAATATAAACAATATATAATGTAAATACAAACAAGAGTTTACATGTACACACACCCAACTCAAATTCTTCTGTGCAAATAAAACATTTATTATAAATCATAATTACAACTTCTGCTATTCTTCGTTATTTTTGTTAGCTGTTAATAAGCCTAAAAGACATTCAAAGAGTATAATAAAAATGTATGCAAACACCCGCTCACACAGCAAGTACACACACACACATATTTCGACAGGGAGATGGAGAGCGTAAGAAAAAGATCGATAGGTGTGCAGGCCCATTATGGATTGGAACGCCATCTTTCATTCTGTTTCATTTCATGCTCTTTCTCCATGTTTGGAACACAGCAACACACACACACACATTACTCTGATATCTCAATCGCTCAGGGCCCACAACCTGGCAACCTGGCCTGAGCACAGGGTGCTGGACAATCTGCCATGTAATTGTGTGTGTGTGTGTGTGTGTGTGTTTCTTTGCTTCACATTCCTGTGCCCAAAATAATTTGTGTGTACCAATGTGGTGTTTCCCAGTCTAAATGCTTAAATATTTGTGGAAATCAGCATTTCATGACTATATGTTTGTTATATTTACTGTAAATGTCTGTACATATTTGTGCACTTAGACACAGAAAAATCAGTCTCTGAATAATACTAAAATGATAATAATACTAACGCTGAATGACAAAATTGCAAGATTCTCCAGACTGAATGAAAAAAAGGGCAAGGCCAATTCGACACACTCCTGTTTTGTCCAAAAAAATTTCACGAAGACAAGAAACTATTTAAAGCTAAACAATGTCCATTTTAGTACATGACAGAGCATTTGCTATTTTTGGCTGTACAACTTTCATGAAAAATATGTACTTAAAAATATGTATTTACATAATCATTCACATCATACCAAAGCATTTCATTTCCATTATGGATGGGATGTGACAAAAAAAAAATTCTGTGGAATTGTCCAGGTGTATTTTTATAATTACCATATAGTACAAACTGCATGCATTTTTGCCTGCGAAATATGAACTTAGCTGTGAAACAGGGGTCATAGAAAATAATCAAATTGATAACACATTTGATGGTGAAGACAATCGTTTAAAGACATTGAGAGCTGACCTGACTACTCTTGTTTTTCAACAAAACTGAACACAGTACAGTTTTCTTCACACCTATTCTAGATGCAATCATGCAATCATCATCCCAATGGATTTGGAAGAGCAAATTCACAATGACAATTTAGAATGACTGACGGGTTTATGATTAGGGGTTAATTAAAGGTATTTTCTTCTGATCTAATGTAATTCTTTCCCAATGGCCCCCTTTATTTAGTGAATTTGAAGCACTGCTGTCCATGTGAATGAAACCACCTGTAGTCTACGGTCCCCATGTGTACTGTGTCTTTGGTTGTGCCAATGTCTCCCCTGGTGGGCCGTGCTTATGGGCACTAAGAGAAGTGTGAATTGAGACGAGCAGCAAATACTTATGTTGATGCCAGGGAAACCATACTGTACCCTTCACACTCACAAACACATACAACACACACACCACCACTCCACCCCGCCATGCCACCCAGTAGCAGCAGATCATGTCAAAGTGCCAACATGGCAGCGCTGCTCTAGGGCACAAGGCCAAGTCCGGCTGTCAGCTGGTTGAAGCTGCACGTGGCACCCAGTGGGCGCCCAGCGCTGTGGAGACGGGCACCCCTGACCTGACAGCTTTGGGCAAACAGGGGCAGGTGGCCAAAGCTGTCCATCAAACCCACTGTTGCTGAGAGCAATGCAAAGGGCGCCAATTACCACCCAGCAGGGGACGGCATGGTGAAGGCATGGACCAATCAGGAGAGCAGAAGGGAGAGCAGACTAGGGTGGGGTGGCTCACTGAGAATATTGCCCCTACACCCCACGCCCCCTCTAATGCAACACTCACTGTCATAGCACCAATGCCATCATCATGCTCGTGGATATTATGTGGTAGCAAAACTAAAACTAAAAAAGAGCACCAATTCCATGTAGCCAGCGTCCACACATACAAGGGCCATGGATAATGTCCTCTATATTTGGCTATGGGGTCTACGGTGGTTCAGATGGAAATGATCCCAAAGCACTAGGTCTGTACCCTAAAATTTTTGCCATTAAATTAATTAAATTAAATTGACAGCATATATTTATCAGTGAGCTCTTCCCCTCTCAATTAAATATCAATAAAAACAGTAAAATGGAATATCTGGAGGAGCCTTGCAATATTTGCGTTCAGGTGTAATCGTTTTCTAAATCATCAGGGGTCTTTGTATCAGATCAGAGAGCCTGGTCCAAACCCTGCCAACCCTGGTCCAAAAAAGATAAAATAAATACATCTCTCTCTCCACTTCTGGTGTCTTGCCGTTATCTGCCACACCCATAGCAACACACGCACACACAAAACAGCCAAACACCCGCAAACATCTCTCCACCCCCCACACCACCACACAAAAAAAAATTAATAAAATCAGTGGGTTGCGACTTCAATTTCATTCTGATGAATTCTTTCCTGTGGGAGCAGCGTGCTATCAGGCTTAGGGGCAGATCGAATTTTCATGATTGTTATTATTGTTATAATATGAGGGCAGATAAATGGCATCATTAATCTGCTGTGACCCCCCCCCCCCCCCGCATCCCCTTTGGCCTGGCACAGACAGCCAGACAGGAGGGCTCTGTAATTAGCCTACACTACGTCTCTTGCGCACGCACGCACACACACACACACGCACGCACACGCATACACGCACGCACACACGCACGCACACCTTCAAAATTACAGAAAAAAGGACATCTGCATGTACAAACCATAAACTATACACCACACACAAATCTGAGCAACAACGGCTAAAATACTTTAATCAGGGCCATTACTGGCAAAGCTGTATTAGCCAAGTAATAGTATTTGAGGTAGTGTCTGCATGCGTGTGTGTGTGTGTACAGGGGAGTGGGTAGGGGGTATAGAGGGCACCTTGCTCACTTGCTGCTGCTCAACAGGGGCTGTGGCAAATTGAAAAAGGGGTATAATCCCAAGCTTGCAAACCCTCCTCCCCTCCCACAGCCAATTCACTACCATTGGGGTAATTAAATAATAGTGTTTGAAACTTTTAATTTAGCAGTCTTCCCTCCCGGCCCGTGCCGTGTTCCAGCCCGGCCTTTTATTTTCACTTTCAAAATGAAGATTATGGGATGGAGATGATACAGCTGGGAGAAGGGATTGAGAGGACAACAGAAAAGTGAACAGTGTTCTAGCCTCTCTCCCACTGGTTCGCTCTCTTTGTCCACCTCACACACACACACACACACACACACACACACACACACACGTGCACACTTAATCACACAAATGAGATTATGCTAGATGAGGCTAGAAGAAATGATTGAAAATGGTATCTCTGTTTTAACTTATTAGAAAGACAATGGGCTTTCTTCCTGTTGGTCCTCAGAGAGAGAGGGGCCAGTTCTGGTCTTAAGCAGATGTAGGAGGCGTGAATACCGCACCTCTTCTATCTGAACACTGCAATGATGTCAATGGCCTACGGCCTGTGTGCAGATACAGTATGTTCTAGCAGGGAGGCGAAAAGAGGTGGAGATGAAGGGACAAGACAGGATAGACAGATGGCAAAACTATAGGTTGAACAGGTGCGAGAGAGTGAGTGAGAGAGAGAGAGAGAGCGAGAGAGAATGAGAGCATGAGAGAGCGAGAGGAAGAGAGCATGAGAGAGAGAGAGCGAGAGGAAGAGAGCATGAGAGAGAGAGAGCGTGTGAGAGAGAGAGAGAGAGAGAGAGAGAAAGAGAGCGTGTGAGAGAGAGAGAAAGACCGCTCTAACAGTGTCTGTGTGTCTTCCTAAAGCCCTGTGTTGAGAGGTTCATCCCCAGGGCATCCCTCTGTCTGTCTGTTAATTCTCTGTTATCTATCTTTCCATTCTACTCCCCCCGTATTTATTCATGCCTTTTGGTTTCCTGCTTTCCTTCAGATAGTGACGAGGAGACCTTTAGTCTCCTCACACAGCCCTAGGACAGTAAACAGTGACCGACCACAACACTAATAAAAAAAAATGTAAACATTTACACACCAGATTTGAGGAAATGACCAAAAAATAAGAAATTATTTTAAAAATAAACTGAACTAAAAATGAAGTGAACTACTGTCGGCCATTTGTTTAGAGTACATATCATAATATCTGGGGATTTCAATCTGCATGTTGACAACCCAGAAAACAGCTATGCTAATTTACTATTCTCACTACTTGACACATTCAACCTAACAGAGCACATTCAGGGGCCAACGTACTCCACACTTGCCCTGGTCATCACAAAGAGAGTTGACATTTCTTCAACTGTTACAATGAGAATTGTGACATTATTGTATTTTCACAATGTATCCATGTTTCTACAAATGTCTAAGAGCTCTGTGATGATAGGAAAGAGAATAACTAATGATCACACTAATGCCATCTTTGAACAAGCATTTAATATCAAACTCAGTGGATGATGTGATGGATACCTTTAATTTACAAATGTCATAAATTATGGATGATATAGCACCATAAAAACTTAAGAAACTTGATTAAAAACAGAAAGCCCCATGGAAACAAAACCAAACAGTTAAACATTTGAAGAGAGAGTGTAGGAAGGTCTTTGTCTTTTATTATCTCCACACGACTACAGTTGAGACACTGTCATTTAATTTTTTGGGGGGTAGAAAATTATTCTCTTCTAATAGCTTGCTAATGTCACTTCATAGTAAAACAACATTACTGATTAACCCATCTGTGTGTTAAAGAGCAGTGACTTGAAATTCTGAATTTTGTACCAGGCAGAGCAGAATGTCCGAATTTGATTTGATAGGGATTTTAACAGCTTTACCTAATGCAGAAGACAGTAGCATAAAACCAAACTTCCAGCACACCACAAAACCTATAAGGAGGAGCTGTAAACTTTAATACTGAGATGTGTAAAGTCAGACAGTTGTGCTCTAACATCATAAACAGGAGCATGAACAACAGCCAAGTCCAGTTCTCAACAGCTGAAAAACTGACCAATCCCCCCCCCAACTGGGTCCTGAACTCATCTCCATCAGCAAGTGCAATGAGTTTGCCTATTTTTAAAATTGATCAGACTGAACATACTATCTCCAACTCTATTACTCAGCAACCAGAACCAACTATTAGGACAGGGACACTAAGCCTGCTGTCCAACTTCAGCATGATTAACACTGGCACTCTTAAGAAAACAGTACAGAGCCTCAGCTCATCCACTGGGACACTAGGTGCTCTGCCCATGATCTTTCTGGATTCCGTCCTTCACCTCCTCACGCTAGATCTGCCTAAAATAAATCATAAATTCATCTTTGGGGACAGGCACATTTCCTATATCCCTACAGACTGACAGGCTGTTATCAACAGTATCAACAGCACTTTCCAAAGTGACATTCAGCTAAATGCAGATGCAGGCAAAGCATCAATCTTAGTACTACTGGACATCAGGCTTAAATCCTACCTACAGAACAGGAGCTTCTTTCCTCAACACCAACATCTTTGACATGTGGAGTTCCCCAGGGCTCAATCATGAGTCCACTATTATTTAACCTCTACATGCTGCCGCTTGGACCCAATCTCTTTCCATAGTTACGCTGATGACACCTCAATTGATCTGTCTCTAATGCAAAATGAATATACTCCCATTGAAACTGTCATTGCATCAAAAAAAAACCTAGGTGTTCTTATAATTTATTACAACAAACAATAATTTGAATCTTAGCAGTCACATTAAATCAGTCACAAAATCACCATACTTTCATCTTAAAAACCATCAACAAACTTAGAGGGTTTATATCAAAAGAGGACATGGAAAAAAAACATTCATGCTTTCATCTCTAGTAGGATTGATTATTTGAATGTGCTCTTCACAGGACTTCCCAAAAACAGTATAAAACCCACTTTAAATGATAAAGAATAGTGCTGCCAGAGTCCTCAGTAAAACAAAAAGAAGAGATCACATCACCTCAATTTTAAGGTCCCTGCACTGGCTCCCAATTAGCTATGGAACAGATTTCACAACACTTGTGCTTGTTTTCATACAATTACAACACATACAATTACTGTGGAAACCAACTGTCAGAACAAAGAAGGATGAAGTCACCTTCAGCTATTATGGCGTCCATCTCTGGAACCAGCTTCCAAAGAACATCAAGAACACCCCAACTGTCGCCATTTTTATAGCTAGAGAAAAGACCAAACTCTTTTCAGATGCTTTTGGTAGTTAATGCACTGTTCTGATACATCTTTTTATTTATTTGTTTTTAGATAGGCTTTTTGCTGTTGATGTTTATACATTGTACTTTTATTTTTGTTAAAATTGTGTATGTTTTTATATTTTTTCTTCATTTTTTATGTGAAGCATATTGAATTGGTTATGTTTATGAAATGCGCTGTAGAAAAAAAATTGCCTTGTCTTGAAAATCGAACATCATTTAATTTCAGACCAACTCTCCTCTGTTATGTGTTTTTTGACAAACTCAGAGCAGAGACCCACCAACAGGTGGATTTCAATTTAGATTTAATAACATGCCTGTAGATTGACTAGAGTCAGTTCCTCTCGTGCCTGCTCTGTCTCTGCCTCCACAATGCTCTTGGACTTTTTGCCCTCTAGGTCAGGGGTCTTCAACCTTTTTTCCTCAGAGAGCAACTCTAACAAAGCAATGTGGCTTAGACCTACTCTATACTACTGGTTGATGTCATGTCGTTTACCATCTCAAACACATTTACAGTTGAGACACAGTCATCTATTTTTTTTTGTGGGCAGAAAAATATTTCCTGCTAATAGGTTCATAATATCACTTTATAGTCAAACAGCATCACTGATTAACCTATCTGTGCATTAGAGAGCAGTGACTTGAAATTGGGAATTTTGTACCAAGCAGGGCAGAATGTCAGAATTTGATTTGATAGGGATTTTAACAGCCTTACCTATTGTGACCATCTTAGATTTATTTACATCTCCCCTAACCCTTTGGAGAGCTACTCTTAAGCAGGTGGCGCTACTCTCCCGAGGAGAGACCCTAGACTGGACTCCCACCTTAGACCCTAGACTGGAGCCCTGCTCTATATGCTGCACACAGAGGAGGGCAAGGCAAGTGGAAGTGTTTCTCTCACCATTACAAAGTGCCACCACACCCCTAGACCAAATGCTACATGATCTGACGGTTTGAATAACAGACAATGAACCCACCTCACACTTTGCACATTTTTTTTTAATTTTTTTTTAACAAATATGAGCTCAACCTGATATATGCTTCTGAAGTACCTCCAATGACTGAATACCAAGCTAAAGCTAAAGTAAGGTATTTTCAGTGTAAAGTTTAAAGTAAGACTAATCCATTAAATAGATTACTTTAGATATCAGTATTATTTGCTCTGATATCACCATTCATGATATCAGCTTCCATTGTCCTGATTGGAGAAATGCTTTGTAGTTTGTGGAGACCAAACCAAAAAGATCTAAGAGTTGCATAATGCATAAGCACTGAGCAATACAAACGCTTCAAATATGAATCACTATTCCCATTTTTAATAAGATACCCAACGCATGCAGGAACAAAGAACACGGTCACTGTTCAATGAGCAAATCTATGATTGCAAACTCTGTTCTTGACCCTTACTGAGGAATGAGTGACAGGTCGTTGGTACAGGCCAGTGTATTAAGCGAGGATGAGGATGCAATGGCGGGGCAGTCTGGAGAGGCCTCCCGAGGTGGACTCCGCTAGGTGCGTGCACCACTCTCACGTCACGTGCCCTTCCCCTTGCACCTCCATCAGCCTGACAATCCTATTACACACCGCCGTGCCCACAAATTGAATTAGCGTGTTTATATGAACAACAGGGTTTTTTTTTTAATACACCTTAGAGTTTGCCTAATGCCTCTGTATTTGAATATAGTCACTTATGGTAAAGCTTTTCTGGTGAAAAAAATCCATTACCCACTTCAGCCATGAATACCTATGCTCTACCACTAGCTAGGATTACCTTTCATTCCACTCGCTTCCTCTCGTCATTTCTGTCTTCCCCCTCTCCTCTCTTCCCTCTCCTTCTCTCACTATGCTGCCACCATGAATTGAAAAGAAAAAAGAGGTATAGAGAATTCCAGTAAGAAAGGAGGGTGGGGAGAACAGATTTTAGATTAGTGCCTAATGCTGAATAAATATGGGGAGCTTTAGCCGGCAGTCGGTCACGCTCGGCACACGGTAAACAGCCTCCATTTTCTTCAAGCGCCCCGACCCAACGGCTTTCTAAGCCAAGCGGCACCGGACAAACCAATTGCTATTGATCAATTCCCACTTCCAGTCGACAAGCAGCCCAACGCCACACACGCATGCACAGGGCTAAGGCCACCACGTGTGTCCAGGCTTCAGTAAAGCCATGCTGAAAGAGTACCAAGATGTAGAAGAGTAAGCAAGTGTGCTTGCTTAGTGCTCTGAATAACATACCGGCCTGGAAAAAGTTGAAGTGCCAAATGGTAAGATAAACTTGACTAAAATCTTACAGTGTTTCCAAACTAATGCAGTTTTGGATGAACACATTAATCATGCTGACTTCTCATTAAGCTTAAGCTTGAGTTTACAAGCTTGTACAAAAGGTTCATTTTTGCAGTATACTTTAAAATAAACCTAACAACTGCTCATGATGAATATGTCTAAATTAAGCATCATAGATGAAATTCACATCTCAGTCTTCTACATCATGCCACATACATTTTAAGAGGCTTTTTTTTTACAGAGGTGCCTTTAGCAATGCACACTTTGTTCTATTCCATCACTGCATGTTATAAGTATCCAAAGGTGTTTAAAGTGGACACCTGCATTATAGGTGCGATGAAGAACCCAATATTTATTTAGGTTAAACAACAGAATAATTTCCACAGCAATTATAATTAAAGTATTTTATTAATTTTTTTTTTTTTAGTACTTTTTTGAGTACTTTTCCCAGAGCTGTGACTGAAAATTGAAGGGGAAATGGCTGCTTGTATGCTTTGAAATCCAACCTGTCCTTCCAAGTCTGTTGGACTCATTCTGTGATAGTAGGCTCAGCCAAAGCTGCAATGGATTTCCATGTTTTTTTTCCTGAGCTGTGAGAAGATACTTGCAGGATTCCGAAACCCATAAGGATAAAACGGGAATCTATTTATACTCATTGCAGAGGGATTAGGCATATGCTTTTTCTCCCAATCTCTTCATTTTAAATTAAGGTAAGACTGCAAAATGCAGCTGTGAATGCAGCTTGTAATAGCGGAAATAAGGCTGACGCACAATATAAACCAGTGTACACCGTTATTACCTAACTACATTAAACTCTGCCTTCACTCACGTCCAGCTGTGTGTTTTCTACACTATGCCAGCCCTCAGATCCAATGGAGGAGGTGTGATGAACTGACTTGGCTAAATGAGACAAACTAAGCCCATGAAGGCTAACAGCATGTCAGCAGGTAGGCCTACCTCAATTTTGACCTGACACTTAATACAATAATGACACATCAATAACTTGTGTGGTCATTTACACAAATGAGCCTTGATCTCATTTGTGTCTAAAAATAATAATAACAATAATAATTACATGCTGAGCACTCATACAAGATGCACTACAGTCCAATTGCGACATAAAATGTCTGTTAGAATAGGAAAGCGTATATTCTTTCTATAGTAATGTTTAACCTGGACCTAACCCTAGGTCTTATTAATTAAGCTTCCAAATTAGTTTACTGTAAAGTCTGTGGAAGAGTTGATATGCTGTTTATGTTACTTATTTTTAACTACATTTTTAATTCGCAATATTAAAATAATACATTTAATTATATTTCAATACGTCTCTGTCGTGCTTAGCTATTGTATGATGTGACTGAGAATGGACATGCTCAGAGGAAAATTATGTTGAGAAAACGTAATTTCTTTGGCTCACAAGAAATGCATCAGCTCTTAAGTCATTCAGATTTGAGATCTGACCTGTTTTTCTACAACCAAATGAAGTAAAGCGGCAAAAAACAAAAAAAAACGTTTTTTAACCAAAAAAAACATGTTGAATGTAAATTACACGTGGGCTGAAACCAAATGAGGACTACTACTCAGGACATGAAATGAAAACACAGGAGAGAATAATCAAATAATCAAATCTCATATTTGTGTTGAACTGTGTTGTAGAAAAGCAAGGTGACACAAAAGAAGGAGCTCATTTATTTTTTTTATTTCTATGGGATCTAGGCCCTAATCTGAGTTTAGTCTTACTCTACCGAGACTGGGACCAGAGTGGCGCATAATACACAGTCAGTTCCAATTATATATTAAGCACATATTAAATATCACAAACAAGTTGACTAAAGCAGGCAAAATAGTGGGATGTTAGGACACAGAGGGATTGATTTAGTTTGAGATACTGGTAAATACATCTGTTTTACTTAATGTAGAGTAATGATTTTGATGTGTGTGTGATACAACACTCTAGCTATGTGTAAGTAAAGGAAACACTTCATTTTCATAGCCGACATCGAGCTTTAATTTTCTCATCAAGCTAGGAGAATTGCATAATCTCGCAGCATGCACAAACGCAGTCCCCCAGAGCACTACCTCTCCGAGAGGCTCAAAGGACGATTAAGATGATCCATACAGATAAAAATAATTTCAAATGATACATTTGAATTAATAAGTTATGTAAAGCATTACACACAGCAAAAATATAACACATGAAAATCCAATGAAGTTTCTTCAATCAAACACCAAGTGTCACGGTCAGCACCAACAAAAGCTAACATCATATACATTATACACACAGTTGCACTTTAGTTGTCCAAGTCCCCATATGGTTAAAAAAGGGCTGGTGCCTCTAAAAGTCTGATGGCATCTCCTCCCCTAAAAATCACTTACAAACTAAAGTGTTTTGTTGCCACATGTTCAATTTAACAGAAATAGACACATAAACAACACACAGGTCCTAGAATATGCAAAAAGGCCCGAGAATAGCATTGCAATGTTTTCCAGAAGAAGCCTCAGGGGAACAGAGATTACCAACATAGAGAATGCGTGCGCGCGCACACACACACACACACACAAAATATATCCCTTATCCAGAACAGCACACACACACATAATATACCCCTTATCCAGAACAGCACGCACACACACACAATATACCCCTTATCCAGAGCAGCACACACACACACACACACACACTCTTGCTACTATGATAACTGGAATACATAACTCTGAAACCTAAGCATATTGACACACACAAAGAATTCAGATTTAATGAATGATGTGAGAGGCCCAATTTATTGGAGTGAGCAGTGATAAGCATGTGTCTGATCAGCACAACATAGAAAAGACTACAGACTTATAGAAAGAAGCAGGACTCCAACGTCTTCAGAGAACCCAAATAACACACACCATCTGAAAGAACCGGAGACCAGCCCAAACAGACTGCGATTTCTTGCAGAGGTAGCTGACTAACAGCTAGAATTACCCCTGAAGCACAACCCTCCATCATTCATGTAGATGAGGATGGATTGATGTAACATCAAATCTTTAGCTCAAGATTTCAGCGGCTCTGCACTAGCTCTGGCAATAACTAATACTCTGCAGATGTGCTCTCTGAGCTTGGCTAAGAGGTTAGCTGACCAAGAACACCAAATGACTCATTATGGGATTTTGATAACCCTCACACCCCCCATCCCCCATCTTCCCTCCCACGGCATCCTGATTCTCCAAATTAATATTCGTATTTATTATCTCTCTCACAAAGCCCCAAAAATCAGCACCTTGGGCTAATAGTTAATAAAGCCCAAAGTCCCAAACCAGAAGCAAATTCTGTAATCCAGCCACAAAGAGGGAAACTAAATTCAGCAGAAAAGCTCTGTTCCCCTACCGAAAAAGAAAAAATAATTTCAAATGTCTTTAGAGCTCTGTCCTCAGCTTAAGTGATGATTATTAATATAAAACAGGCATTACATATCTTAGTGCTTGGCTGTTATAAGTTATGATACACCGATAAAACTAACCAACACAGATGTATACATTTATGAATCAACATTTGATCCTGACGAATTTGCTTTCCTTGTTATGAATTTCACTCATATTAACATTTCCATCAAGGGAGCTTGCCTCACATTGAAAATCACACAAGGGTAATTAAATGATTTGGCGATACATTTATCCTTTAGTCAATACATCACTGTTTATTGATGGGCTTTTTCCATGTTGGAAATAACAGTGAAAGTGCCTCCAGGCACAGCTACGGAGTTTCTGTCCAGAAAAGAAAGACAGAAAGAGAAAGAGAAAGAGAGAGAGAGACTTGGAGGTCAGTGTTCAGTCATTCACAATGCCACCTTTATACTCAAACAGAACACAAAATGTTTTTCTCTAGTTAAGAGAAAGGCCAAAATCAACACTCCTCTAGATACTCTACTATTCTTGCTGATGCTTACGGCTGGACATCAGGGCCCTTTAATACCAATGAGTTTGGTATAGCTGGCAAGGTCGGGGGGGGGATTTCTGACAATGGTTTATCAGAAAACAGCCCACACACATCCAGTGCAGGGCAAAACGTCTACATCCAACCAAATGAGCACCTGCAAAACTAACAGATGTTTCTCTTTTGAGGTTTTCCGGTAAAGATCAGAATTTTCATACAGTGGGAGGGATGCCGCTGAATAACAGGTCTCATTCTGGATCTGCCGTGGCTTTCACACAGAGCAAAACAACGTATATTAGAGGAAATAGACAGCTTTGTCTGAAACACACATGACTACACACACACACACAAATTACAAGACTGAACTTTTTTTTTTTTTTTTTAATTAGTCTAAATTGCACTAAAGTAACTTTCTAGTGCTTGAGAAATGAAGTTTGGAGAGAAACATAACCAAGACTCCTGGCAACCTCACCGAGGCTCATGATCTATGTGACCAAATGCACTTAAAGCTTCAGTATTTCAGTTTCTTAGGTTATAAACATCTAAACATCTCAGCAATACAATGCAAAAACGAACGCATTAAGACCAAAAACAGTTCACTGATATCCAAAAGTATATTTCTACTACACAAAATATTTTTCAGATTGCTTTCAAAAATAAATATTTTATTTTGTAGTTCACAGTGCAGTTTTGTCTTTGCCAAAATGGCGCCCTCTTCCACCTCTTTTCCCTGAAGAAAAATTTGAATGAGAAGTGAGAACATTCTGTAAAATGGTACAATCACATACATGCATGCCCTCATACACGACATAAAAGAACACACACTGACAACTAGCCTATCCACTTTCTAACACTCTTTGGCTGAAGTTACACGCACACACACACACACCCCAACCTTAGTTGAAAACCGTGTGTGTAACGACTATGTAGAGGTCTGCCCCACCATTGCTTTCTCAGCCTGTAGGACTCATCTTAAAGGCATCCGTGAGAATTTCAGACAGACTTAATCTCCCCCACAAAGGCTGAAGAGGCTGCAAGCGAAACACAGACCCACGGTGGACTGTTCCAAGTCTTTACTCACTACCACTGAAGTAAGAAACTCCAATACCCAATACTTATCCTGACATTACTTACTGTCAGCATGAAGAAAGAACAATCTATTAAAATGTCTTCATATCAGAATAAGATGTATTTGATTTTTTATCTACTGACAAATGCATACGAATGGGATGTGCATTCTGTTAAGACTGTTTAAATTGGTTGACTTCATAGCAGAACACATAAGATTTCCAAAAAGCTATTAAATACTCAAAACACAAATGATCTTCAAGAAATTCTCTCATTAATTTCAGTCTGCATGGCCATGCAGAAATGTCTCAAGGTTTGATTAAAGCAATCCTTTGCCAAAAAGTAAAAACTGCAACACGCCCATGTCACACTTGCTGATTTTGCTGCAGCTTGTGTGTGTGTGTGTGTGTGTGTGTGTGTGTGTCTCATCTGTTCAAACATGTTGTGTAGTGACAGGGGTGTGGTGTTACAGCTCAAGTGGCACTGGGCAGCTTAGATAAGAGATGATCTATATCAACACACACAAACACTTCCACAAACCGTTAAGCTACATCGGCCGGGTAATGTCATATGGCTTTCGCAATAACCCAAATATAATATAATATACATAAATATAACATCAATAAACATAAATATAAATAAATCATAAATATAAATAAATATAACATAACATCAATCCGGACAATCTTGTCTAAATGCACATACTAGGCTACACCATAGAAACTACCAACCAACATAAATGTACATCCTTAAAGGGAAAATGCCTTTCTTGTGACACACGCACATAGACACACTGATATACTCACACTCACACATATTCATATGTACGCTTATGCTCACTCTCTCTCTCTCTCTCTCTCTCTCTCACAGACACACACACACACCTGTACATGTGAGGAGAGGTCTGAGAGAGAGGCGTATTCCTCACACAAGCCTTACGGGCCATTTCCATGTCAATCCCACACTAATGAGAGGAACTTTCTCCTCCTGCTGAGCAGTGCCTCCGGAAATCCTCAGATTTATTGAGACCACTGCTGTAACGTGACTCTCCACAAGGGTCTGGCCAGCTACAGCTCTCGTTCTACAGACACCAGCAGCAAATGCCACCCAAACACACACATAACAGGCATTAGACTGGGGTCAGCACGGCCAGACAGACAGAAAGACAGATAGACAAAAAGAAAGACCAACCGTGTAAGACACACAAGAGGCAAGGTTGGGTTTGGACAGGAGAGAAAAGGTTGTGTAGAAAGGCTGTGGTTGTGTAGAGAAAAGCAGACATGTTAACCACAACTGCATATGACAACCACATGAGTAACTGCACTGTACAAGACAGCACTGCTACTGAGAACTGCCCAGGGGGACTGCGGGAAAGCAGAGAAGGACAGATACTCATACAAGATTAGCCTACAATTAACCCCCAGCACAAGACAGGTAAACTGATGTATGGCATGTCTATGTTTGTGTAAGTCACAAACTATCTAACCTGAAGGTTCAGAGACAGGATGAGAGAGAAGCATGTTTCTTACCTTTCTCTGTGTGTGTGAGACAGGGAAGTGATTGAAGTCCCCCCCCCCCCCACACACACACACACACACCCAAACACCCCCCACAAGCCCCACTACTATGGTCCATGGGCCTCAGCACTGCCTCTAAGCTCAGCTAAGAGCAAAGCTAAAAGCTCACCCACCACGACAAGAGGGAGGACAATAGGCAGCCAGGGGAGGGGGCATATAAGGGAAGGAGAATGAGTGTGACCACTGACCAAGGTCCAACAGTTCTGAATCAAGTTTAAGACCCCTCCACCTCCCTCTCTCTTCTCGCGTTCAGCCTGTGGTGGTGGTCTATCTGCTGGGGCAGCTTTCTGAGAGTCCTTATTTTTCTCTGCTTGTTCCAACTGGTTGCTGTTACCAGTGCATCCCCCTCGCACCCTACCCTACCCCACCCAACCCAGACCCAAACTCTGACCCAATCACAAACACTGCCTAAGGCTTTTGGGTGTGTGTGTGTGTGTGCGCAGCTGTCTGGGTATATGCGAGTTGGTTCTCTCCACTGAACTGAAAGGACAAATAAAATGTGTTTTTTTTAACATTTCCACTTTTTTACACTTTTATAATACATTTTTTACACACTTTCTTCTCATATATATTCCCTGTTTTCCACTTTTCTGTTGTTACCCACCCAAACCACTGTCAGTGGCAAGAGATACAGCTGTCACCATGGCTACACAGGTTCACACAGCAGATATGCTATGCTAACATTATTAAAATTTGGCAAAACATTAGGGAGATGAGCTCCTTTTAAAGAAGACCTAAGCATACCCTTTGAAACATGCATGCAAGTTAAGATGGCTGGCTATGACAAGCAGCCATAGGGCAAACAGACAAAACTTACCCTTGGGTGGGGAAGAGGACCACTTGGAGACGATGCGTCATCACACACAAGACACCCACAAAAAAGCCCTGATCTTTGCTACAGCCCACACCCACGCACTCATGTGCATACCAGTGTGCATCTCAAGTCAGAATACAGATCTGAGTCACTTTTCCCACAACCACAGTTGCTAACTAAGATAACTGCCAACTAAGTTGCAAACTGGTTGGCTACCTGGTTAGCCACCATGGTTTTGGAAAATGCACCCTTGAATGTCACACTTACACTAGACTATGAACACTGAAATTCTGTGTGGCAATGAGCGGAGATTGTTCTAATGCCTAAATACATTTTTATGCTAACAGAAGTGACTGCTGTATGTACAATATTCAGGAATCAGTGTCAATCACTCAGTCACTCACAAACTACTCCTCTCACGGTCATGATGAAACTCCTCATTCTTTACATTATGACCACACAGCAAGATTGCAAAAACAACAACAGAAGTCTCAATGAATGCAAATGACTAAGATGGTTGTGCACTTAAACTTAGTATAATTTATGCCCATGCATTACTAATTTGACTCTAGCTGACAAGCAGAAATCCATAAATGTATGCAGTAGACAAAAAGATGATAAATCAATAAATGTGCATATGCAGAGATGGTATATAGCCCGCTGAACTCACCTCTCAGATTTATCTATGTGCACCACAGGAATGCGAGTTGGTAGAAATGCCTGAATAACTACTAAGCAAACTTACTAGTACTCTCTCTAACGACCCATGTACATAATTAGGTTTGGTTCTAGAACTTGCCACGACAAGTCCATGTCATTTCATATAGAAATTGGTTACATTTTCTACCCTATTCAAGTGCACTGTGTTATGCTAAGGCCTATGGATACCTTAATTATTGTTGGAATATATGAAGGCTTAAAACATGACATTCAGCTTGGTTCAGAAAGTATTCAGCATCCACAATTTTGCCATTAGAAATTCATCTTTGCAATAGTGGCTGGACTATTCTCCTGATCAGACTGAACTGGATGGGTTAGTCCACCAACATTGTACCTAAAGATAGGCAAATTGAAACTGTAACATCTTTTTGCAGGGAGATGGCAAAATCAATAATTGTACATTTGAAGGACAAACCTTTTAAAAACAGGCAGTCCCAATCAGATGTTTGCTCGGTGGGCAAAAATAAACTGTAATCTGAATCGACTCAAGCAAAACTATTTATATTTATGTAGGTTTGGGTAATTATACTAGTTTGGTTTTGGTTTGTCAGCGAGATCTTCATGCACATGCCAGCAGCGACTCAAAACCCCTTACTCATGGTTCTTCAAAAAGCATGCATTAGACAACTCCAGTAAACCATTTATTTTGGATAAACAGTGTTTCTTACCCAGTGCACATTTAGTAAGGACAACTGTTCTGCCCCCTTCTCCCGAGTCTGAGGGAATCAAAAACAGGGGCCATCTGATCTGCCTGGGTCCCAAAATTATTAACAACTAAAAACTAAATACTGTGGGTGTGTCCCTGTAGATATGCCCACTGTTTCTATTACAACCCAACACTGGGCAGTAAAGCGTTCCATTGGCTGTCAGTGTAAATGACAGTGAGCGCCTGCTTGCCCACTTACCCCCTCTGCAAATGGTGGCAACCACGCCACATTCAGTAAGTGGATAAATGCTGCCACATTCTGCTAAAATGAACATTTCCTGTGACACCATTAAAGACCATATCCAGACAACAGGCAGCGTTATTCCAGGAAGCTTTGTCCTGACAAAACAAGAAAAGAATGGGAGCTAAAATACAATTATATATTCTGATGATATTCTGCTACCAATTCAGGGCTAGTAGTAAGATACTGTATTTTTGTATAGCTGGTATTCTCAATTTGCAATAAGATATCAAATGCATAATTTTTTTTTTTTTCTATTGTAGCCTACTTCATTACATTGACAACTAAACATGGTCTCACTCCTCTGACATGAAAACCAAACCTGTTTGGAGTGCAGACTAAAGAAGGCACTGGAGGACATCCTGGGCTTTGGGAAAACATGCAATGCCTTTTTTTCATTCTGGTAACTAAAGTACTAAACAAATCAATGGACAAATTAATTGTTCAAGTTCTGTTCAATTTTGATTTTCTATTCTGTTATAGAATGGTGTATCTGATTGCCTCAACATCCAACTTTTTACATGGGAGGCATGTTTTTACAAATCTATATAATACTTAACTAGATATGCTTTTTTTTGCAAACATGTTTGGTCTCCTGTCAGAAATTGCAGTTTCCCTGCTGTCCTGTCTGCTAGTCTGGTTAAACACCAAGCATCTAATTCCTAAGGTATAGCGATATTCAACATATCTCGTGGACATTTTCCACACATTATGCACACAAGTGATATATTATGAATATATGTATATCACACACAAGTAATATATTATGAATATATGTATATCACACACAAGTAATATATTATGAATATATTGAATTTGTGTACTGGAACATGGAAAAGACAAAAAATAAGAGGATGTCCATTGTTTGGCCAATTCTGTGCAAGTAGACTATTTGTCACATTTACAATGGCAAATAAAATGCCAGATATTTGTATGATGTAAATGACAACATGAAATTTGGAGATTTGCTGTAATTACCTGTATAGGTAACATGAGAAAATAAATAAATAAATAAATAAATAACTAAACAAAACACCTATACTTGCTCATGTACCATCACATCTGTAAAGTGGAAGTGCCCATTTATTTCAGACTGTACATTAAATATCTTGCAAGACTGTGGGTTGTAAACCACAAGCATTAAGATGAAGGGCACTGTGAAGTGTTTAGTGCATGTTTGTCACAATGTTAAATAATAATACACAAAACCACCCTGATGAACTGTGTTTCTATGTATTTATACAGGAAACAACAGAGAGGATGCTAATCACGTCTACTCAAGTGTGCAGAACACTTCTGTTTCCATGGAGGGAGTGTTTCTGCTAGTGTGTGCGTGTCTGACATGCCCTTGGGTTTGCAAAACTACAAATGTAAAAGATAATTTAACCACAATTAATTTGACCACTATGCAATTTCTTTGTTTCACTCTTGAATGGATTACCTCTCTGTCCAGGAGGTTGTTGACAAAAGAGAAGACGAATAGATCTAACCACGTCAAATATTTGTACAGAACTGCTGCACTGGACCCTTCACAAATTAACCTAATTCTTATTCACTTTCAGTAATCCTGCTCATTATGTCTAAAACGCTACCGCACTGAGTTTTAAATTTGTCATTCAATTAATGGCACTCAATTGAACTATAACTTTAACTGTTAAGCCCTTTGATGTGACCAAATATATTTTTCCCAATCTATAGCGCATACAGATCTAAAGAGCATGCCCACAGAATTGCCGCTTAATTTTCAATCTTCTTCCTGTTCCACTCGCCTGTCCTCTTTCCTTCTATTCTACCAGCCACACACATTTCCCATTTCCGTTCCTCTCCCATATTCCACTGCCTTTCCAGACTGCTTCCCCCTCCACCGAAAATCTTTCCCACCCCCTTGTGTCTGTTCCCGGTGACACCTCCCTCCATTTCAGCCCCCCTACTGAAGGGGGATGCTAAGCTCCAGGGATCAGAGAGAGGGAGAAGGCAGCTGAGAGAAGACATGGGGAGCCGCTCCTTTGCCAGCCCTCCACCACCACCCTTTCCACCCCCTTACATGAACCTCTGCACCCCTCTCTCATCTGCCCTGACCCTCACACCCACCCCTCCTCCCCACCACCCAGTATGCATGCGTGCGTGCACGCGCACACACACCACACACTCCCTCTATACACATATTAGGTCAGGAACACACACACACACACACACACACACACACACACACACACACACACACACACAAAAGCCTGACAAGACTTAAAAAAAGGAGGCCCCACCACCCCAAAATGCTCACAAACTCTCTCTCAAACACATAGGCCTACACACACCCATACCCATATATAAACACACACACACACACACAGTATGTGACGCAGTGAGGCATGGGCACTCTAGCAGAAATACATGCCAGCTCAGAGACCCCACTGGATTGGGAAATTCAAATGAGAAAAAGAAACGGGAAGATACAGGGAAAGAAGAACGAGAGAACGAGAGAAACGAGGGAGGGGGAGAGAGAGAGAGAGGGAGGGAGGGAGAGAGAGAGAGAGTGGGGGAGGGAGAGAGATAAACCTCATCAGAAATAGGAGGCAAGAGATATACTGGATCGCTTGGAAAGGTTTGCTGAGGTTGCAGGCTAAATAATGCATAGATCTATAAAAATCTAAAAAAGACATTGTTTAAATTTCTGTGATTAAACTCTCTCTTACCAAACGGTTGTTGCTGTGTTCCTTTTTTCAGATTAATTTGTCTGATAGTGTGTACACGTCATGTTACATTTAAAATGCATTTGACATGCAAAAAATATTAAGTAAATTTACTTTGATGATTTGTCACAGAAATAAGAATTTGCCATCTATATTACCATATTCACCAAAAAACAATTAGTGGTGGCAGAGACACCAGGAAATGTGTCAAGAGTTGACAACAAACAAAATGCGGTTAGTTAAATTGACTTTGAGCCTGTAAGTTAACCACAGTGTTAACTATGCAGTGTTCACAACTAACCACAATGAAATGCCAGAGAAGGTGGAGGAATCGGCAGAAAATTACTACAAACCACTGGAGCCACAATAGGAAGCCACAAGCATACTGTGGGGGGAAAAAACGCCCACAGTGAAATTTGAGGAAAAGATATTTTCATGTTACAATCCGTTACAGTTAAGAGGGTCCCCCTATAAACATTCTTTGGCTTCCACAAAGTGACTTGTAGCGGAAAACAAAAAATATCAAAAAGCTGCAGAGCCTAATCACCAAATTAAGTGAGCTATATAATTTTGTACACAATATCAAACCAAAATATTGAGCCTCTACAGAGAGCAGTGGGTTAGCAGCGAGATGAAAGATTTGCAGCGTTTGACTAGGTAACGCTAGGCATTGTTAGCTAACTGGCACCAGCCTATCTGCCATCTCTAATTTGACACCTGTAGGAACTTTGTGCAGTCTTACTATGATTCAATACTAAAGGCACAGTGAATCAAACTTGTGATAATCTGCAGGACTGAAAAGATAGATCTATCATGGAGACTTGCTGGAGACTTGTCATGGAGACTAGCTTTCAAGCTAGTTAGCGTTTGGTAGCAGACTGCAAGGTTGGAACTAAGCAACTTCATTCAAGTCACATTAGTTGGAACAAGGAAACAACTTTCAATACAATAAAAGTTTTTGTTTTAATCAGCAGGGGACGTTTTATGGGGATGTCTACTAGTTTTACACTATATATCCCTCAATAGGTTTGTTCTGAACACTGCATAGTTAATATTGTGATTAACTTACAGACTCAAAGTCAAATTAACTAACCTCATTTTGTTCAAATCCCAGTTGTCACCATTGTGCTCGTGAGCAAGGCACTTAACCCTAAGTTGCTCTAGGGGAGACTGGCCCTGAATAATTGATAGTTGACAAAATGTAAGTCGCTTTGGATAAAAGCTGCTAAATGCATAAATGTAAATGCACTAAGTTTATAACAGGCATAAGTACTGTATGTTCACACCAAGAAAGCTGTAAAATTGCTTCCGCCGGTAATAAAAATCACTGCTATATTTTCTGTGTCCGCTCATGACATGCCCACAGCTGAAACACATCATTGCAAATTTGCATAAACTTGAGCAGTTTTTTTCTAAATTCACTTTAGTCACCCAAATTTTGTTGCAAAAAGCTACTAACAAAAGCTGCTACCAAGGCAATGCTATAATTTATTTTAAAACTGTGGGGTGGCCCACCATTCCAGAAAATCACAATACCCTCAGATGGGGAACTCTCTGGCTCTCAAGGAGTTCTTGGTGAGATTGCAAAAATGTGAGCTTAAAATAAAACAACATGTAAATAATTTCTGTATTTATTAAGGATGCACAGTTCCGATATTAGTGTTGTATTTTGGTCCCAGTTAAGAGAATAGCTGGATTGGAAATTAGAAGGTTAAGCAGCTCCTTCAGCCGATTTGTTTACTCCCACGCAAAGGACAACGGCCGCAACAACCCCGTAAAATTATGCTAGGCCATCGTGACATCTAAATACCAACGTATGCTACTCAATTAGCTTGCAAAGATCTGCAATAGCAGTTGCAGGAACAATGCACATATTACAACAACCATTTACTACAGTTTTGATAAGTGCCATTTAGTAAAACAAGAAACACACAGGCTATGAAATTAAGTGCAATTGCTGTAGGTTTAAATGAGCAACCAGCAAACATTTGGATGTGGCTGACTCCTGTTTGTAAAATATCCTAACCAGTTTGCTCATGTTTTGTCTGCTTGTCAATCATGTAGTAGCCTACTCACCAAAATCAAAAAAATGAACACTGGAAGATATCTCTTGTATAATTCATTAAAAAACTCTTTTCAAGTTCTTAAACACTGTAAAATTGTATTTTTTCTTAAAACAGAAAGACCTAAATCTTATACATACACACATACCTGTGACCTCTGCTCCCTCCACATTAAGCAGAATGCTTTGGTCTTCTTTATGTTTGTCCTGGCCGAGAATCATCCATTTCTCCAGCCTATCTGAGTCAGAGTCAGATTCGGATGTTAAATCAAGATCTTTTTCATTCACCTCTGATGGGTCTGAGGAGCTCTGGCAAGAGTTCTCTTCTGAACTCTTCTCGGAGCAGTCGTCTGAGCCCAGCATCACTACCTTCACAGGAGGAGCAGACGGGCGTCTGGAAACAGAGCTTGTTTTTGGGGTGGCTGGAGTCTTCCTCGTGAGGGATGTCTTTGGCACTTTATAAGAACAGACTCCATGATCATCATCATCTGAGGTTAAAACCACATCTGACCCAGAGTCAATAACTATGACCTCTGGTGGCTTATTCTTCTTGACCAGAGAGTCCTCAACCTGAGATTGGATCTTTGGCTCTGGAGCAGAACCCTGAGTTGAGTCCTTCGGGGATGACGCATAATGCAGCTGGGAATAAAGGTATCCTTCAACATCGCTATCAGCAGAGAGGCCAGAGTCGTCCTCACTGTCACAGTAGAGGTCATCCTCATACTCCTCACGTTCAAGATACTCTGAGAACATACCTTAGTCAAAGAGGAAGAGGAGAAGAATATGATCATTTTACATAATCAGGCCTGCTTCTGTAATTACCACAGTTAAAGGCATTAATGACACTACCTTGAGTTCACATTTTTCAGTGTTTGTTCAGTGCCAAAATAATGAAATCAACTTCCCATGCTCACAAACATCAAGAGGCATGTTGTGATGTGATGACAGCCTTTGAGGATGTGTGAGATGTGCACTAAAAGCTGACTGCTGACAGCCTTTGAGGATGTGTCAGATGTGCACTAAAAGCTGACTGCTGACAGCCTTTGAGGATGTGTCAGATGTGCACTAAAAGCTGACTGCTGACAGCCTTTGAGGATGTGTCAGATGTGCACTAAAAGCTGACTACTGACAGCCTTTGAGGATGTGTCAGATGTGCACTAAAAGCTGACTACTGACAGCCTTTGAGGATGTGTCAGATGTGCACTAAAAGCTGACTACTGACAGCCTTTGAGGATGTGTGAGATGTGCACTAAAAGCTGACTGCTGACAGCCTTTGAGGATGTGCTGAGCCAATACCATATTTTCTCATCCATGTATTAAAAAGGAAAGCTGCTGTGTAGCTAACGCAGCTTCACATGCAAACACAACCGGCTCTACAGTCCCAGGAGGACCAGCTTGTTTATGGGCTTTCCTTGCATTTCTACACTTGATTGACTACAGAACAGGAAAAAGAAATTGATTAGCTTGAGGCACAACTTTCTCTAGGCTACCAAAGACCTCATTACCAGGAAATTTCCCACTAGAAAAAAAAAACGCAATACAGCTCACTCTGAGAAATTGGTGTTATTGTGAACAGTATAAACAGTATATTCTTATCATGTCTTATTACATGTCCTTAATAATCTAAACTCTTTAGAACAACTGTATATATGCCTTGATACTTTTGAAAATAGAAAAAAAAACACTTGACAGGAGAATCCAATTCCTGCTCAGAAATATGTAAATGAAAAGCCATACCGTGTTTTCTACCCAACCAATACATTTCTGTTATGCTTAGGCACACAGGTGTCAAAAACAGAGCATTAAGAGTGAAGAGAGGTCAGGGCGGGGTTAAATCACTAATCTAAATCAATATTGTGGACATTGAAAAACTGCCCATAAAAACACACTACTGCCAAGTTCATAACTTTGTGAGTCAATACTATTAAATGCGGCAGGCCTAATCAGCACACAATACTTATCACAGACTCACTTTCAGTTCCATTTTCTTATGCTCGATTCAAGTAATGTTAGCTGCTGGTTTGCAATTCAGTCCATGTTGTATCAAATTTTCTTGTTCTTTTTCCTATTGACAGACATTCAGTGGCCTCAAACTGAGCTATGAACAGAATCACACCAGATATCGCAAGCCCATACTACAGACACGATACTCACCTCTTCTTGGTCCACTTTAAGATTTAAAGCTTTAAAAGCAGGGCTAATCTGATTTGCACATGGGGAAAACTACCAATCCAATTCACAAACAAAAACGGAACACAGAAGAGGTGGGTCCCTCAAAAAGAGTAGGCTATGCTATCTAATCACGCTGATGCACACACCCTTATGGCAACGCGGCAGGACCACATCCGTAAAATACTCAGCCTTTAAAAGGCTGTTGCCCTTAGCCCTCTGTGTGAACATATGCTATTGCTAAAACCTGCAGGTGTAAACTTGGGTTGTGTGCCATGACCTACTATGGACCTTATGGTATAGGGTGATGGTGGCACAGGTCGTAGAGGCACCTAGAGCCGTTCAGCAACCGGAGGGTTGCAGGTTCAAGCCCCATTCTGCCTGACCCCTAACTGAATCCCAAATTGCTCCCGGTGGGCACCTTGCATGGCAGCCTCTGCCACCGGTGTGTGAATGGGTGAATGTGAGCATTGTAAAGCACTTTGAGTCCTACCAAGTTTGAGACTCAACCTACTAATCCTTGATTCTGATGGTATACATAGCCTACTATTTCCAAGTGCTGCTGAAGAAAATGTCATTACTGTACTGATCTTTTCCCATTTGAATGACCACCAGTAACTCTACAGAGAGGCATATAGAAAGATGTCTACTGTAAAGACAACATAACTCATACATCTTATGCCAATTAGAATCTAGGTTCACTTCTTTAAAACACCCAAATGCCAATGACTGATCAATGGCTTGCCAAGGGCTCATAGAGAAAGAGCCTTAAATACACCATCTCTTCGGGGTTTCCACAGAAAAATAAGAGCACAACACCACTTCTCCTGAGAGATCTCGCTACAGCCCTGGCTCCTTGGCGGCTCGGCTCATTGCTCTGGTCAGTCCAGCATGTCTACACCATCATAGCCAAAGATGATGCTGAACTCCACCAGGGTCGCCACCCCACCCATCCACCCACACCCCCCGGCCACTCGTCTCTGCCCATTTGCTTCCACAGGGGAGGTGCAACACCAGGCGGTCACAACTGGCCGACCAGGGAATACAACCAACAAAGGACAAGGAGGGCAAAAAAAGAAACTCCACAACAAACACAAACCAAAACCAAAGCAGTTATCTTGGGGATATGGTAAGAGAGACGAGACAAAAAGGTGCTGTTTCCGCCACCCCAACTATTCTAGTCACTCAAGTGTGATTTGTATTCTGAGGGGATTTGAAAGGGAAAATGCCCCAGCGAAAAGAGAGCCCTGTAGACAGCTTAGATATGCACCTCACTGAGACAGGGCCATGATGTAACCAATCTTGCAATAAAACAGGTTCCTGATTAACAGCCCAAAATCTGAAAGGTAGCCTATAATACGAAAATGTCTACATGCACTTATCTAGGGACAACTTCAATTAATTCATATTTATTCATAAATGTATTTATTTTTAACCCATTCATGAGGTATGTGTACTACATAATGAATAACTAGGCTATACTGAACATCTGTGTTTATACCCCACACCAACTTGTAACACAGTAGGTGATACGGGCAAAAAATAATATCTACATTTTTAGGGATTCTGACAAGAGCACATAGACATAAAGCATGATTTATGATCGCCTGTATCCACAGACACACAGAGTCCTCTGCATCATTGTGAGCCCCCCGACCAGCTCTCCGTGGACTGACATGCACGTCACACATTTTTTAACATCTGTTAGGAAGAAAGAGACTGCAAGGGCTATGATGGGCCCACTCGCTTTGTTTTGATTGCTGATGTGCTTCAGCAGCTTACCATAGTTAGTCACATGCCAGTTCACTGTTTAAGCTTTGCAAATAATCTTAAACAGTTATTCCCAACTGTTCTGTATCTATATTTCAATGTTTTGAAATCAGTATTTGCTCAGCAGGCAGTGGTAATACTAACAGAACATAAATTGGCTGGCAGACATCTTGTAAATAACCTTGAAACCTCCTAAAATATATTTTGTTCCGGCAATAACAAGGTTGTTGGAATATACTGTGTCTCCATCAGCAACATTAAATAAAATGAAAGCAACACAAAGCTAAACACATTTTTAAATACTATATTCAGTCAATTGTTAGACAAGTCCCACTTAAACCAAGTTGAACAATCAATGATGTTAACTAGCATGTTCAATATCTAACTACCCATTAAGGTGGTAAAAACTTGAAACGTTCTTAATAAAATATGCATTTTATTCACACAATTTAGGTGAGTTGTCATTCATTTACAGAGAGCAGCCCTAACCCGGAAGCCAAGAAAAAATTAAATGTCCTATTTGAACGTGTGCAGAACAGCATGTAAACTTTAGAGTGAGAATGGCTGGTCGAGGGGATTTGTTGGAGATTTTCCCTAAAAAATTGTTTGCTTCCTCGTGGGTGGATACTTTCTGTGAACTTTAAACCTATTGGACATGTCTTCAACCATTTGCTAGAGCTTGTGGTTCGCTACCAGTCATACCATCACTTTCAGTCCTATCACTGAGGACATAGCCCTTCCTCCGTTCGCTGATTGGTCAGTCAAAAAGTTGTCGAGGCAAACCTAAGCCTTTGGAGAGATCCCTGATTGTAGTCATGAGCGGAAGCAGAGGGCAGTGCTAGCCTGACTAGGGCATGGGTAAAACAGCATCTGAATCCTACATGGAGAGGGCTGAAACATGCAGTCTGCAGAAGGCACCCTGCAAAACTGAGATGCCACATGAGCCTTGCTCAAGAAGTGAATCAAACTGCATGCTGTCAGATGCAGAAGTCTCATTAACACCTAAAAAAATGCCCACCAGTGACTGCCTATAAAGACAATCACATGTATGGGGTATGCATTTACTGTGACCATTTTTATTGTGTAATGAATAAGAACAAGTGAATGCATTAAATGCTGTTTACTTTTGTGAGCTCCGTTAGTCAAAAAATGTCAACATAGTGGTGTCAGACTAATAATGTCACTCATTATTTTAAAGGAATGTTTCTTAACTTTTTCTGAAATGACAATAAGAAATTAGGTCACAAATGAAGCTGAAAACTTAACTGAAACTTAACCCTAATATAGGGTTAAATGCAGAAGTTACAAATTTCTCTTGGCTAATCTGATAAATGTTTGCTGGCCTGGCCACAGCAGTTACAGAACCACATCCACCCGACAGCGTATGACAAAGTAACTCTAATTTGCAGAGAGATGCATACCGCCACGGTTACAGAGACACACCTAAGGACTGTTTGACAGGGTCTAATAAACTAATTCGAGTTTGACATTTGACTAGGACACTCATTGAGATTAACCCAAATGTAATATTGCTTTTTGAGGAATAGCTGACACTGAACCACAATTTCAGCATTAAAGAGATAAATTCGGTTTCGAATTAACTACATATCATGTTAGAGGCAATAGGATGCCGTTTGCCATCATATTAACGTTAGATGAATATCACGTTTTGGGTTCCGTTAAACCAGACCTCTGTGTTAAAGCTCACCTCTATCGTGTGTGTGTGTGTGTGTGTGTGTGTGTGTGTGTGTGTGTGTGAGTGAGTGAGTGAGTGAGTGAGTGAGTGAGTGAGAGAGAGAGAGAATGTTTTGACTGAAACCGCTAACTAGCATTATCAACGTTAAACGGTGAGCATTTACTGACGTTAATCAAAGTTGCCATTTCAGGAAAGAAAATCGACTTACTTTCAAACGTAAATTTTCTGACGTGTTCTAACGTTACATATAGTTTTAAAAATGATATAGTTTAGTTAACGTTACGCAAAACTTAGTGTGCTCAAAACCAACGAGGACCTGAACCCACGTGTGATGCTAACTTATATCTAAAGTAGCCGGTTTAATAAGCAGCTGGTTGTACGAATCCAGTTCGAGGAAGAGTACTCGCGTTATTAAATTGTAAATCTGTGGACATCAACACAGACGTTGTTTATAGCCCAAATACACACTGAACACTCACCTTTTTCACAACTTCACTACATTCATGCAGAACCAAAGGATCAGGGATATCCTACTTCCGGGATATCGTTGAGGAATTGGGTGGCCGACTGTCGTCTTTCGAGGTGAAGGAAGCAATGGGTTGTGGAAAAAACACTGAATCCAATAAAATGGCTTATCAGTGAAAAAGTTCCAGCGAGTTAGCCAACCAGCCATTTCGAGGCCAAAATGTAGTTTTTGGTATCTGAGTAATGCTCTAGGTTTACAGTGTTGAAGCTTTCTGATAGCCTAATTTGCCCATTGCTAAAATTACTGCCCTGGAAATAAAAAAATTAACAGATGAAAACTGGTCCACACACGTATATATTCCCACTTCTACCTCATAGATTGATAGATTGAACTGCATAACGTCAAATTAGGGCAACCCAAGTTGATGTTGTATAACATGCTGATTTAGATTCAGCAGGTTTTGACACAAGTATTGTACATAGCCTATGGCTAAGATTTAGATCTATTCTGTTTGTTTGGGTTTTAAATAATATTACATTTTTGCTTAACCTTTCTGATTCATTTGAAAACTAAAGCAAGAACTTTTCAGAAGTTGCTATGAGCAATAGCCTATCCCACCCCTTTCATGTTACTTTCATGTCTACTTTGGTTTTCCACTGCATGTAGCCAACTTCTGATGATTATCATTCAATTTTGTCATAGATTTTTGCATAAACCTCCAAAATTTCACTTTCACTTATTGCTATTATTTATGGCCTTCAGGCCTCACTGAACGTAGGCTGATAGTCATGGGGCTTTATGATTTTGTTCACATGGCATCTGAAGACATGAACTGAGCCTGCATAATTCTGTGAGAGAAAGATTCCATTGGAAATAGATGTCACTGACAGTTCATGTCTTCAAATGCCACATATGAAGAAAGTTATGTGTCCCCATAGCCATCAGATTAATTTACAAGAGGACAAGAGGGTTAAGGATATTGGCCAATCACCTGTGCACACAGGCCTGAAATTGTGAAACAAGAGTAAACTAAATTGTACATACCCTTAAATAAATATTACTCTTAGTATTATTTATTTAAGAGCGCATACCCTTAAATAAACACTACCCTTAAATCTATGAGGCTAATGCAGGTTAATGGGTGAGGGCTATATACAGGATTGCATTTCTTTTCATCTTTCTACTTGATCTGATATGATTCTGATTCAATAGGAATGTTTAGTAAACTAAGGTTAAAACATGGCTGAGGTTAATACAAGGGTAAGGTCAATACATGGATTTGTTTTTTTAGTTTGCATAAAACACTGACCTGAGGTTTATACATGGTGCGGCTTATGTTTGGGAAATGACTGTATATGACCACACTACAACATCCAGCTCCTCCACTCCTTTTTTTGTATTTATTGATTTTCAAGATTTTCCATCTCACATACAAATCATATCATTGTCTTCAGTTTGTTGTTATGACATTTCAAACAGTAGAAAGAGACCTGATTTAAGACATTTTGACAGCCTATCTGGATTAGGCTGACATGCGTGAACTCAGTATTCAGAGCACCACATTTAGATTAGATTAGATTCAACTTTATTGTCATTATACGTGTATGAATACAGAGTAACGAAATACAGTTTAGCATCTAATCAGAAGTGCAAATATCAGAAAGTGCAATATGTATGCGCAGTATGTACACTTAAGAGCAGTTATGTACAGATAAGGGCAGTGTAAAAGTGGGAATAGATACAAATAAGTACAAATAAGTTATGGGAGCAGTTATTTACAGATAGGGCACTGTAAAAGATGTTCTATACTACTATGCATGGGCATAGTACGTATTATACGTATATACAGATGTATTTACAGATGTACAGATGTGTAGGTGAAGATAGGCAAAGTGCAATGGATGTATATACAGCAGTGAAGAGAAGTGCTACTTAGTACTATATAAAGGGCAAAATTAAGTTTTGATTAATTCTTACTTTTGCTATTTCACACAAAATCACAAAATGTCCATGTTTGCATGGACTACAGTTGAACGATTGAACAACTGGGCCACTCTGTTAGTAAAACTGCTCCAGAGTTCCTCACTTCCTCACTGGCGTTCGCGTGTTCTTTCCCACTAGGGAAAACCTTTGAAAGCGTGCGGGTTCTGCATACTCCCAAAGGCAAATGCAGTCTTTGTACATCTGGAGCCGGTATCAAACATTGGTCTCCAGAGTACCGAGTCTGCAGCTGAAACACAACACCAAAGAGCCAGGATCATTGATATGCAGAGCTGTGAAAGTGTTGCATTTGTAAAAGCCATGTATTGGTTTTCCACTTACTAGCTGAGCTACCTACCAGATGAGCTGTGCTAATTAATCAGCAGCTTTAGTGAGTAGGTGGTAGGACTGAAGCTTGACTTTGACAACTCTGTTGATATGAAAATCAGAAAACATATTCAATTGTAATAACAGCATTCTGTCGCTAGCTCTCCCCAGCATTCCCCAGCTTCTACTGGTCTATCTGGTCTCAAGCCATTGCAGCTCATTACCAATTTGCCAAAAATCCAGGAACCAATCACAACCACTTATCGAGCATGGGGTTGGCTTTTTTCCTCTGATTAAGTTTATTGACAAAAGAATTGCAATTAATTTAATCGATTACATGAAAAATGTTTGATGCACTTCCAAAGTATTTTTGTAAGAATTTCACTTCAAATCATAGGCTGATTATGCCCCTGCAATGGGAGGTTCACCATTTGTTGCCAGACCGTACGCCTTCAATGATGTGGGTCTGGTTACCAGGCTAGCTCCATAAGATCTTCTGCATCACAGCCATTTTCTCAACCCCATGTAGGGTTTGGTTAAGGTTTTGGTTACTATGTTCCCTGTCCACATGACTCCAGTGAGTTGGCTTTGGGATGCTGCACATAAATTGCTGTCTAATCCTTTGGAGACTGTCGTCTTCTTGACTGTGTCTCCTGCTGCTTTCCAATGTGCGTGATGCAACAACATGGTATTATCTGCTATTACACATAGTGAGATATGGGTGGGTGAATAAATGGCATGGCTAAAGAGTGATAGACTTGCAGTCAGATCTCTAAGGCCCCTTTCGAATTGTCTGTGTTATCTTACTCACTAGCCACTTTATCTTGACCCCATGGGATAGCTTTACAGGGTCAAGGAAAGATATAAAGATGAATTCATAAGAACTTGAGAAAAGAGATTTTAAGAGATTCACAATCCACTTACAGTTACGGAAAGGCGGGTGTTATTGGTCTGTTTCATGTTGATTGGTTGTTGTCACAAGGATTTGTGGAGCACATCTTGCTTCCTTTCGCTTAGGGACCACCAGTGCCAAAGCAAGGTTGAGAGGGAGTACTGAAGCCCCTTTTGCAAACATTTAGAGAATACAAATGGCCCTTACCACTAAATTTTTTTATTGGATAGTAATGTCTCTAAGCGAAAAAAGAGAATCCGAAAGCAGTGCAAGTGATGTGAGGTTGACTGGGACAACAGTGTCTCATTAAAAGCTTTGGTAATCTCTACTATAGCGTTTATATCATTCACCTATTTGTAGTGATTTCTAGATTTGATTACAATATTGAATTCCAGGACATGGTATCAAAATATGTGTGAATGGCAAAAACTAACAGTATGGCTTTGATGAGAACCAGGTTTGCTAAATTACCACTAAATTATGCATGATAGTGACCTATTACTATAATAATTGCGGTGTCAGATATGAAGTATCTCTTAAAGCCCTCTGTCATTAAAGCTGAATGCTTCACCATAGTTTGAAAGTTGGTCACCACATGTTCTGGTCAAGTGAAATTAAAGGCACAACCTGCCTTGACCATCCTGCATTGGGTTTATTGTTGGCTCGTTATTGGCTGTTATTACCACCCCGACTGGATGTCTGTGCTGTGTGTACTCCTGCACTAAGACAGGTCAGCAACCTGTGTATACAGTATATGTGTGTAATCTGTATACCTGTGTGTGTGTATGCATGTCTCTTCCATTTGTTTATTTAATACACCCTTTACATTAATTTGCAGAATGGTTGGTTCTTATTGGGTGTAATGTCTGTTATACAAATAGGATAACATGAATTATTGAAGGCTGTGATTTGAAAACAGAGCTAAATGTTGAGTACCGATATTTCTAACAGCTTAAAGTACCCCTGTCCAAATAATAACTCCACAATTCGTCTTACCTTCCCATGAATGTTTGTATGCGTGATTGAGACAAATGCTACCTGCCTGTAGGAGGTGATAAAAGAGGCAAATTGTGATTTCAGTTGCTTTGCACAGACAATACAGTATCACACCATGTTTTAAGGTGGTAATAGCAAAAATGCAGCATGTAGAACATGTGCTTTTTTGGAGAAATTAGAGAAAATCACTGGTCAGGGGAGAGGAAATCACTGGTCTCTCCATCTTGGCTAAAGGCTACAAACAAAAAGCAGAGACTTTTCTTTGCACATCCTTGAGGTTTGAGGATGAAACTGGTCAACTTTTCCATCCTTACAAATGAGTAGCCTTTTATACACTCACTTATTTTAAACAACAAAGACTGTACTGTATTCTCTCCTCCACAATAACTGCAGAAGATATTGTACCCTGAGGATGTAAAAAACAGATATCAGCAAATGATAGTCTGAATACCATCCTAATCTAGGGATGTTACCAAGCGTGTCACAGGTGACAAAGGCCATCAGACTAGGGTATTGGCTCCTTTGAAAGGTAACCTTTCCTCATTGAGCCTTAATGATTGTCACATCTGTTGTGGCATTTGGTGAATTTGTGTATGTCTCTCCAGCTTACCGACATGGATGTTCTAGAGGCCTGAAGTCAGTCCATTTGTAGAGTTGTATTACTGTTATTGTTTTAAGGAGTAGTAGGTATTGGCCACAGGTTTAATCTCCCCAAATTCAAAGCAGTCGGGTGTTGAAGATGGAGTTGGACTTGCAGAAGCTGTGGCTTCCCATTCCAATTCTGTGACTCCGAGTGGCTGTTCTGCTTGACAGGGATTGTCATTGGTGCAATAAAGTCAAATGAAGTCAAATGGGCCCTCAATGGCTGCCTGCATTAATGGCAGATTTTGGCTCAGGCATGCTGGTGCAGTAAAGAGTGTTCCATTCAAGTGTGACAGAGACAATCACTGTTTTTAGGATCAGAGTTTGGTCCTATTTAAAGGGTGATAAGACTGGCTGTCTCATTTTAAACACACATCAATATTCCCCTACATTTTAACGGCCACTGAAGTATTTCCGGTGAGTGAGTAATGGATTTGTAAAAGACTGAAATATATGACTGTTATTTGCTTGGAAATGCGCATGGAAAAATGACCAACCAGTCTTAATGCTGTCATTTTACCTTTCACATTTTAAAGAGAGTTCATATCACATCTGACAGTGGACATCTACCAATCCAGTATGTGACCTAAATGTGCACATTATTTTTATACCAACCCTGGTGAGGCGTAAAAAGTTATTTGCTGTGGGATACATTTTTGGGGCATTTTTTAAATGGTGAGTGAGGCAATGTGGAATGACAACTCAGTAGTGACACAAGATTATCTTTTTATGGTGTAAAAAATGTTGCTTCTGAAAAAGTTGTTTGTTAACAAGAGTTAACTTGAATTGTCAGTGCAACACAGTTTCTCAATAACAGTCATAGGCTTCATGCTTTCAGGAGAAGGATATGGTTAAATGACACTTGTCTCCATTAGACAGCCATAAATAATGGATGAATTTATTTCATTTCATTGTGCACAGTAGGACTAACCTAAACCATGGCTATACTGTTTTTAGTTTTTAACATTCAAGTATTCAAATACACACTTTCAAATTGTCTACCCTATATTTGTGTCTCACTGTTTGT